>JBAMYA010058766.1:0-28812 GCA_037176975.1 Arrhamphus sclerolepis | reverse complement strand
CACACATATATATATATATATATATATGTATGTCTGTAGGCTCTCTTTTCATTTTTATGATAGTTAGAAAATTGGGGAGGTATCCTTCACCGTCGGAGACCTGCTGGACAACGTCGGAAGTGACGGAGACAGAGAAGCATAATCCAGGCAGCCTTGCTCCAAATCGCATACCAATGGTCCACTTACCGGAAGTTACCACATCGGCTTGTCACTCACCAAAAACGTTTGAACAGTGAACCAGAAAAATACAGGCAATTTTTAAAATGTAAAACCACAAAACTTACATCTGTAAGTTTCAGGAGCTGTAGTCGATCCAGTTGCTGTTGTTGCCGTTGCGGTAGCCTTCTTTTTTATTTTTTGGTCGAGCTGAGTTGGATCCGCGTGGCTCCGCCTCTTCCGCTACGTAGCTAAGATGGCGGACGAGGTCCTTTCAGTACACTCCATCGAGATAATGGTACACTCATTCTCGCTGCAATTGTAATCAGAACACTGTGTGTACGCAAACGGAGTAACCCCGTCAATATTTTTATTTTATTTTATTTCATTCTATTTTATATTGTTAATGTGTTGTTAAGTTTTCTACTGTTTTCAAATACATGCAATTGTTTCCTCAAGTGAGTTTTGTAAAATTATGTGTATTTCAATAAAAGGGGGCGGGGGAGAACTCAAATTGAGTAGGTAAGTATGGAAAGTGTGGATACTGGAACACAGCCCTTGACTCTGTGTTGTCTGTGGATACCATTGACGTTCCAGTGCTTCAAAGTATAATTACATTTCATGTCAGGTGAAAGCACTGTGACATTATCCAGCTCCTCCACTGAAGGAAATATAGACCATGATTCTGGTTTTTCCTCTCTGTTTTCTTCAGAAAACCTCACATCTTGCCAAAAGTTATGTTTGTTCAGCGCTGAGAAAAAAAAATCCCAGATATGCCAAAGCTGTCGCTGAAGCTATACAGCAACTATTAACTTTGGTTCTGAGCAACTAGTTCATAGCTGTACGTAACTCAAACACCCATTACAGTACTGATCTCATCTCGGTATGATTAAGAACCGCATTGTGGTCTTCCCCCATTGACGTACAGAGAGAAGCAAAGATGTTGCAAGATGCTCTTCTTAGATAATATTTATTGAATGTACTGTTATTATTGTCTTTATCGTTTATGAGACCTTTGTGAGTAAATGTAGTTTGTATCTGACATTTTAGCTTCCCTCTGTTCTACACAGGTGCTGAAGGATTGTTGTGTGAACGACTTATGTCTGAAGTATTCTGGTGTAGTCTGAACTGAATTCCTGATTACGAGGTGCCGTGATGGACATTATTCTGAATTAGCATTCGTACATATGAAACCAAAATCACAGACTATACTCAAAACCTCACACTTATACAAGTGAAATGCTCTTTTACATACAACTGAAAACCTCAGTTGAAACGGAAGCTGATTGGTTAAGAAGGGCAACTTTATAATACAGATCAACAGTGGTAAACTTGTTTTCTAGCCTTTGTGATGTCAGCAGCCAAGAACAAGTCTGACTGACGTGACAGCTTTCCAGTATATCCATATTTTTTTAGCCATGGGGATCCTTATAAATTCATGTATCGTTCGTTCTTTCCATTTTTGATTTACAATCAAAAATCATGTTTGCAAAATAAACTGTAGAAAATCTAAATAAAAACGTATTCCATATATCGCTCCAACTAAAACTCTCCCTGGCTCTGACTCTTGAAAAGCCTTTTCCCCTTCAGATCATGTCACAGAATCTTCTGACGCTTATTTCTTACTAAAGGGTCATTCTATGTTTATATTACAATCCAGCGTATCAATACTTGAGCCACGGCCGTGGTCTGCAGCCCAGTTATTGCAACAGTTGAGTGTCTCTGCCGAAGCCAGTATATTATTAAATAATGCTGTAGCTTCAGTCTTCTTCTTGGCTGATGATATTCCTGTGGCTAGAAAACAAGTTTACCACTGTTAACCTATATTATAAAGTCACACTTCTTAACCAATCAGCTTCTGTTTCAACTGAGATTTTCAGCTGTATGAATGAAAGGAACATTTTCAATAGTGTATACGAGCAGATTTCACGATCATGTGTAAGAGCTCTTCAGTTGTTTATGTGAGCACATTTCCAGTTGTATGTATAAGAGCATTTCACATGGATGTGGATAAGATGTCACTTGTATGTGTATGAGGTTTTCAGTATAGTATGTGAGAGAGTTTGGGTTCATATGTGTGCACGAATGCATATGTGTGTGAATACCAATTCATAATCATGTCCCTCACAGCACCTCATACCTGATTGTCTGTGTCATTTCTTCATTTATCCAGAGATGTATGTTTGACCCCTTTGCATGCAACTGTAATTAAAATTCACTGAGCTGTAATCACTGCCAAGTCTTTTATGTCTTAAATGCTCAGTCTTACTCAGATATCATCGTCACCTGGCAGTTAAAAATACGTACATACAGTATTTTAGATTTTTTTCCACAACAGGTACGATGTCAAGAATGGTATGAGTAGATTGTATGATGACGAGCCGTATAGGATTGTAGACTATGACTATGGCAGAGATGTGTACAGATGTGGAATTAAATCAATATGAGCTAATGGTGAACAAATGACGTGTGAAAATAAACCACTCTATTGTAGCTTTTATGTGTGACAAAAATGCTTTAAAGAAGAACTGAAGAAAGGATATAAATGTGGTCCTGGTCATGGTTCGGGAGAATATGCTAACTTGGGATTCTTATTTTCTCTTTGGAACGGTTCTAGTTCTCATTAAATAGTACGTAATTCCAAACAGCAATTTAACTGGCTTTTAAGTGGCTGAAGATGTAGGATTTCTATCCATCCATCCATCCATTAACTCCCGCTTATCCGATAGGAGGGATAGTAGGATGTAGGATTTCTAAGACTCAGAAAATTACATCAGGAAGTCTTTTTTTTTTTTTACAAGATGAAAAATATCCCTGCGATTCTTTTTCAAAAGTAATCTTTTGTCTGCAACAGCCTAAAATTGTGCAGCATATGGAGCCTTAATGGGACAACGGAACAGTATTCCAAGACATGCCAGGCCATCCTTCACTCATTAGAGAAGTAATGTCAGTTGATGTTTTGTGAACACAGTAGATCTATTTGCCCCCATGTGGTAGGAAGTTGTATGACTTTAACTGCCATCCAACAAGTCAGCAAACTCACTGTGACATTAATCAACATATATATTCCACTGAAGTAGTGCCTTCACTTAAAAACATGTCCAAATTGGGTCACAATGTTTATTAAAGACACTGAGCAAACAAAGAAAAACATCAAGCTAACAGACAGTTGCATTTATCTGTTGATGGGAACCAACCTGCTTATACTCAGAGATACAGCATCAATACAGATTTACACAATAATTTCAGTTCTGAGAATCTTAAAGTTGGAAAATGATTTGCATAATTGAAGAAAATGACAAAAACTCAATTGTAATAATGAAATGGACCTAACATTCCAGTTTATAACAATATCAAAGATATATTTGTCCTTCTATGACAGAAATACGTCATATTAATGCCATAAAAGTCAAGTCAAAGAAGTGTACTGGAAGAATAAATGGATTCTGTTTAAGAAATCATACATTTAAGAAATGGAGAATCATACTAGAGATGTTCTGATACCAGCACTAGTATTTTTAACCGAATAAATTAAATAATTTTTGAATTAACATCTAACAAAGAATATCCATTAAATAAAGAAATGTAGTCAGAACATTTTGAATGCAGGCACTAATATTTTGGAGGTCCAAAAGTCCATCGCTGAGCTGATTGTGTCCTTTATTTATGGGCTGAGAAACTGTGACATGACTTCATATGTTCAACTAAGACTGAGGACTTTGACCACCAACCAGCTGCTCATCCAGGATGATGGATTGTTCCATTTTTTTCCCATCATCACACTGGATCTCTGCCTTTCTTCTGGAAATTTCTCTTATTTCTTTAAAGCTGCTGCAGTACGTCTGTCTTTCCCTTTGATTCGAATATTATTACAGAGTATGGGATGATGCATACTACTACTAAATAGTCACCAATGCCATATACTTGCTAGGAGTATTTACTGGTATTGGTATCAAAACAACTCTAGATCATACTAATGCAAAAGACCATGAATCAAACTCATCAAAGAAGCAAAAACATGAAGACGTGAAGAAGATTTGAGACAGTGAAAATCTAAAAACAGAAATAAACACTGAAGGCTTTCGGACGGACATCAAAGTTGCTTGACAGAGGTGGAATTTATGGTGGGTTGACTGCATTTGTGATGGCTGCTATCTCCAATTTCTCCATTAGATAATTACACAATGTCACTTTGTCAAGCTTTATGCTTTTCTTGTCTTAAAGCAACACTGTGTGAATTTTCTCCTCAAAATGGTAAAGTTTAAGTTTAAAAATCTCATATTCCCCCAGTGGAAGTGTAGAACAGCAAGAGACAGAGTGACCTTATGAGGTCACGACCTTACGACTGATTTTTAGTCATTTGGAAGAAATAAGATGCAAAGTTGATGCGAAACTCTATTTCAGGGATGTCAAACTTTCTTCCTGGGCCACATTATCGCCATGGTTACCATTAAAGGGATGGTTATTCTTTACTTTCCCAACCAGCTATGTCGCCAGATTTCATGCTAGCTCCTGAACTCAGTCCTTTTAAAAAGAAATGAAGAAAAAGTAATTTTTTTTTTTTGTGCCATGGAATCTCAAATTTGACAAAATTTGCAACTTTTTGCATAAAATTGAGGTTTTTGTATTAATATTGTTTTATATAAATTCAAATTTTCGTAAAAAAACAAAAACAAGATTTGCTGTAAGACAGAATTTAGCAATGTCACATATTTTTTTCATAAAAAGTAAGTCTCAAGTTTCACAAACATCATTATCATAAAATTGAGACTTTTTTTTTTACTAAAAACACAAATTTATTAATCAAAATCACCAAATTTATAAATTATTTATTTATTTATTTTTAATTTTTGAAGATTGAGACTTTTGATTGAGATTTTCTTATTATAAATCACAAATAAACTTTATTTTAAATTTAAATTTAAAGTTACAACTTTTGTGTGAGATTCTTAATTAGGCTCATGCAAGTCTGATCACTGATCGTTAATCTGATGAATGTCTGGTACTGGTTCGTGTGCGACGCACTGTTAAAACTAGTGTTTTCTGAGTTCCTGTTTGTGGGGGCTATAACTAGTTTGTGTCAGTGGGTCTGAATTTTGTAAAAAAAATAAAATAAAGAGATATATACATATATATGTATATATTTGACTTGCTGTTCATTGCTTGGCTATAGACGTGTCCATGTAATCATTGTCAGAGCTAGTGTTTGTTTGGTTTTTGTTCAGCTTTCAAAGCCTTACTTCATGGTAGGGCTGGTAGATACGACCTCAAATCAACATCACGTTTAAATTAACATTTTACTTCTGTTATGACTGAACTTCCTCTTCAGCTGCTCCCTATTTGTGGTTGCCACACCAGTGTCATTGCCAGATGTCTTTCCCAGTGCATCTGGATCTACACCAAGCAGCTATCATTCCTCTTGGTTGAAGCTCATCAAGGAAGTACGTTTTGTTGAAGTTCCCCCACTGACCACTAGGTGCTGGCTCCAAAACAGAGTAAATCCCCCCTGACCTCAGTGTTAAAAGTGCCAACTTTGAAACAGAATTAAACGTATTTACAGCCTGGTACAAACATTAGTTTTGGTCGCTAGATAGATTTTACATCATCGGGCTGTAAACTTTTTTGTACTACATCAGATGAATTTATATTAAACAATAAAGCTGACCCATCAGATGCCAGATGACATCATTTCATATGCTTGACTGACAGCTAGTCACTGGCTCTGCCATTGGCTTTGGGAGCTTTGTCCCGCCTCTTTACAACATGGTACCCCAGTAGTTTGAGGATAAATGGGCTTCAGAGGCTCTCTGACGTTCGTCCAGTATTTTTAAAGGCCTTCCCAACACATCTGGATCTCCAACACGGCAGGCGAAAGCACTACCACCTAGCCACTGCCACGTAGGATATTCTACACATCAATTACGCTGAATGTTTTCTTGCCCTCATAGAACACTGACAAGTTTTTTTTTGCCCTGTAAATATACTATGCTGAAAAAAAACTCAATGATTTGGTAATTTTGTAAGTTAAGTGTAGATAATGATAAAGAGAAAATTTAGATAACTGGCACGGGCAAGCAGTTATAGATTCTGAGCATCGGTTTTAATTATTTATGAATAATTGCCTAGCGCTATATTACAAGGTGTGCTTTTGTATACTTAAACTGCACTTTGGGAAAAAAAAAATCATATATCATATATATTTGTAGAAAAAGATCAAATAGGTTACATTGTAGCTAACTAACTGCATTGAGCTCATGTTTCTAGCCCCTGGATCTGAGGCGTGAGCCTGATCGAGCACCTTTTCCTTTCGTAAACAGCTTCTGTTGGTTCTGTTTCTTTGCCAGTTGTATTGAGTCTCATCTGGTACACAAATCCAGATGTACTGCTACCTGTGCCTCAGGCTCAGTTGGTAAAAACACCAATTCTTCCACAGTGTTGCTTTAATATCATGAAGCAGATTGCAGAAATAAAAATGCTGAACAGTTGAACTTCTTCAGGTTAATTATAGTTGTTAGAGTACGATCAGGTAGAGCAGCCACAGAAGAACACAAAAAGTCCCAAACCAGGTGTGCCAGTCAACACTAATGATGTCAAACACCTCGGTCACCAGCCACTCAGCCCCACTGCTGCTGGTTTCAGGGGGG
Source organism: Arrhamphus sclerolepis (assembly GCA_037176975.1). Lineage (NCBI taxonomy): Eukaryota > Metazoa > Chordata > Actinopteri > Beloniformes > Hemiramphidae > Arrhamphus > Arrhamphus sclerolepis. Next base: position 22,012 of record JBAMYA010058766.1, on the reverse strand, counting down.
ACGTGCCGAGTCTTGAACAGTCCGCCGTCTGACTCCACCTCAGGGAACAACGGGAAGTGTTTCACTTGGTCGCAGGGTGGCGCCACCTCTCCATCTTTAAACCTGGAGCGATGATGATGACAGCAGGTCAGACAGCGCACAGCCTCCCCCCACCCCCCCGACCCAGTCTCTGATCACCTGACCACATGTGACCCCATGGGTGGGCGTTAGTGATGTGGGTGACGTGATGCTTAAAACTCACAGTGCACAGAAGCAAAGTCATCTAATTATGGAAGTGAAAGTTACAAAGCAAAGATTAAGAGTGATGAGATGTGTCACTTCACATCCAGAAGTCTGCTGTTGGAGTCTAAATGAGGCGTTAGTGCAACTTTTATCACTATCATTTATAAAAGCTTCTCCTCTGTAAGTCAACCACTCAGCTTGTTTGACTGCAGAGGCACTAATGAAACTGTCTTTCTCAGTTGTGCTTTTTCTTTTTGCGGTTGCAATACTGAGAGTCAAAACAGCGCCACATCAATCAACAGCAGAGGAGGCGGGTCGTAGGTGAGATCTAGGAGCTCGTTGGCTGCTGAAAAGCCTGATAATCTTTGCCTAGTGTATCATCTCTTTCAGGTGTTATTATCTTATCATATTCATATTCTGAAATGTCTCCAGCAGGGCCGTGATTGACACTTTAGTACCCAGGATCATGTCTCCTTCCCTGACTGCAGCTGGGAGGGGCTGTCTGCTGAGGACTGGTCCCATTATGAGTGCTTTGGGACGGGGAAGGACTAAGAGCAGCCCCCCACCCCCGCTGGTTGAAAAGAGTAACAATACATGCTTTCACGTCAGTCCCAAAAGTCCCCAATAACACCAGAAAAAGTCACTTGTCACTAGTCACTTTTTAAAAATAAACTAATACTGCTGTGAATACTCGCTAAATATAATAATAAAGTCTCTAAGTTAACAACTCTGCATTTATCAGCAGAGGTTTGGCGCCCTGCCGTCAGCTATAAAGTGCTAAGTCATTCAACAGCCAATCACCTACTAGATCTCAGCTATGTCCCGCCTCCTCTGCTGTTGATTGATGTGGTGCTCATCTGACACTCATTTCAGAATTGCAACAGTAAAAAGAAAAAGAGTAAGACGATTTGAAAACAGAAATAGTTTTAGAACTGATAGCAAGAAAATTAAAGTATAACTGAGAAAGATGACTGAACTCTGTTACAGATTTTATTCCCAAATTTGGGGTTTTGATTCACAATACATTAGGCTCTGGATTAACAGCATAAATAACGCCCATTAAATATCCTGATGAGCTACTGTATGTAAGTTGTTTGACTTCGACAGCAACAAAAAAAACATTGTTTTACATTTTTTTCAAAGTCAATTAAATTGATGTAATATTAAAAGCACAACCTCAAACCAGTGAAAGCAAGGCCATTATTGATTGTCTATTCCATAGCTTTTTCAAGCCTATGTATTGTTAATTTTTTTGGAAATGAGTCACAAAAGTCTTTAAAAAAGAAATGGTGTACTTGCTTCATGTAGTAGGCTGTCTTTAGATGAACTGCAATCAAAATATGTTGTGACTAAATTTTCTGTGGCACTGGTGACCTTTATTAAAAGTAGCAGACAGCAAGGGATCATGGGACGGAAATCGAATGTGTAACTGCTCAACCAGGTGAGCTATCTGGCGATCGCGTAAATGCAATTTTTTACGATCAGGGAGGAGCCATGTCGGGGTCCAGGTGGGAGGGGCTGTTCAGTAAGTTTTAGTTGAGTCAATGAACTTGATGTTTTCTTCCCGCCATGACGATGAAGATTTGGTGGCAAAAAATTACCCAAAACGTTGAATTTCAAGCTCTAAATAGACAACGCAATTCTTAAAGCAGGTCACTAAAAGTGTAATTTGGGGCCGTTAGTTTTGCTTCGTGACATCTTGTATTTTGAACAGAGGCTTCTACAGACTAGTGGACTGCCTGTAACACAATATCCACAATATTTCCTGCTTCCTCTTGTGATGTCTGGGCCACCAGTGGGCATGCTAATTTATGAACACAGCAAGTGGGATTAGGACCAGCAGGGTACATTGTGGGTTGAATCAGGTGGTCATAATATAAACTGGGGGTCTTAGATCCAAAATCTGGCTCACTTTAAGAACGTTTAGGTCAGGAAAAACAGAATCAAACAAACTATTGTCTAGAAGTGGGATTAAGAAAATAATTCAGTGGCAGTGTTGGCTATAAGCATCTGCTGACAACAGTTGCTGCCGTCTTTTATGCATCAGTGTTTATGTTCTTGCATGAGAGAGTCGCTGATCGTCTCCTCTTTCATAACGAAATCATGGCCGTTGTAAAAGACGGTGAGCTATGATTAGCCAGGGGCCAACTTCTCATCTGTCAAGTATCTCAACTGAAAAAATAGTATACGACTCTGTGACAAACTGAATCGACAGAAACAAACCTGGCGTTAGTCTTCAAGTTAACCAGCAGGGTTAAGGTTCAAGTTAACGGTGCAGCAGGTGATTGTTACAGGGGGTTCCTATCACCATGAGAGATGTGACATTTGTAATCACACCAAAACCGTTCACACAAGCAGCGCAACATAAGAACGGCAAAAAGCTCAGCTTCCATCCTAAAGACCATTTGCACATAAACAAAGAATTCAAATACCAAACGCTTATGCTGGGTTCACACTGTACGATTCTTAGAGTCTTACCAGATTCATTCAAGTTACACTGCACGACATGAAATCAGTACCTAATTAATTTACAGCATGTTACACTGTGGGATTGAACATACGACAGAAATAAAACTAAATGCAGCGTCATTAGCAGGTTGCTGCTAACGTGCTAATGCACCGATGGCTCTGAAGTTAGCATTGTCGTAGTGGTGTTGGTGTGCTTTGAAAAGAAAAGAAAATCAAGAAAAAAAGTGTCCTTCTTCTTTATCTGAGTTGCATATTTTTCTTCCGTTTCTCTGTTGTATCTGCCGCTGTTGTTGCTAGGCTACTACACTGATGTTTACATTATTTCATAGTGGGTTCCTATTGGTTGGTTAGCTGGCAGAGATCGTAGAGGCAGCGGCAGGCCGTCACGCTCTGATACGATTCCTCCAAGTTTCTGACACTGCTGATATCTGTTTTAGTCTGTCTTTTGTCTCAAGACGGTTCTGTCGTTCATCTTTGCTCCTCATTGTCCACCACCGTTTCTGAGCTACGATGGAACATTTTGCCCACGACTGCCCATCTGTCATCTGAGATGGCTGAAATCATACAGTGTGAACCTGCCATTAAGTCTGTTTTCAGTTTTAAGCTAACCCTTCCTGCTTATACGCAGGCGTCGGAGGCATCTTCACCATCGCTCTCTTTAGACTTTTGAAACCCGACACTGTTGGGATGTGTCAGGTGTCAGGATGACCACTCACCGTCAAAAACCAACTGAGCCAGCAATCAGACACCAGTAAACAAAACTACTTCACTTTCTACAGCCCCACTCTGAATTATGTCTTACCATTGGTGTTTTACCATCATTCATGTCATTAACAAGTCAGGGACTACTTTTAGGGAGGTCTCCATTAACGTGGGACCAGGGTAAAACCTAGGAGGCTGGAGTTGATTTACTGAGACTTCATAACCACTTGGTGATGCTAATGCACCACTTTCACTCCTGGCCAGCTGTCAATGAATAAAGGCGGTACTTGAATGTTAAACCTGATTTATGCTTCTGCATAGGAGATACGCATGTAGGCTACAGGCTACACCTCCGTCATCCCTGGCGTTTACATGTCTGTTATTGTTTGCTTTGCTTTGTAGTCACACCAACAAACACTGGGCGCTAGAAGTTTCCTTTTGTTTACTGTCTGTATGTAACTCAGATATAGCAACAGAGCAAATAAAGTATATTTAGCATGAGTTGGAGCTGATAAACATGAACATCAGTTGTTTTTGCAGACATTGCAGCAAACTATTTTTCTACCTAACTTCAGACGGCAGTGGGAAATTCAAAAATGAAGAAGAACAAATCTACCAATCACGTTTCTTGTAGTGCATGTTGCTGTGACGCATAGTTACAACAGGGTACGTTGTAGCCTACACTGTAGCATCCACATCTTCACACAGAAGCATAAATCAGCCTTAGCTGTTTGCCAACAGTGAAGTACCTACCCAAAGGCAAGGACTTGGTTCAGCCCTGTGTAGGTTCCCAAAAACGCTTAATGCAGTGCAGTTTCTGGTAATGGAGGCACCTGCCAACCAGAGACTGAGTAAGAACAACTTGTGATGTCACCCATAGGTTGTCTGAAGTGTTCTCACTGCAGGGCATCATGTTACAAATGGGCTGAACAACATGCCCACCCTGGTTCAGTTACTGCAAGTTAACTATTTTAGCTTGGCTTAACTCATGCTAACTAACATTACCTTACATTCATTCTGACCAAATCTGTCAGTCAATTTGCATTTCTGATTTTGTCACAGAAACGACATTTGATATTAATAATGCTGGAGTCAGAACCATGATCAAGCGCAGGGATGTCAAACTCTGTTTCATCCCAGGCCACATCATCGCCATGGTTACCATTAACCTCAACCAGCTATGTTGTCAGATTTCTTGCTACTTCCTGGAGTCGTTAAAAAAAAAAAAAAAAAAAAACTTTTATCATATCAAAGCATAACTTTTATCACAATCATTTTTCAAGCATTATAGAATTCTTTTAAAAAATGTGACTTTTCTGTAAAAGAAAAAGAGGATAAATTTTATTGCAAAATGTCAATTGTTGCAGTATCAGTTCTTTTGTCTTCAATCAGATTTTACAAAAACCATGACCTTTATCATAAAATGAAGCTTTTGTATATTGTAAAATCACAAATTAAAAAAAAGTAAACTTTTTGGAAAAAAAAAGCTTATTTTGGGGTAAAATTACAAATTTGGAAAAAGCATGCATCACGCCTAAATTTAAATTTAAATTTTTTAGTTGATAAATCACAATAGTAGCGAAATTTAATAGTGATATTTTGCAGAATTCCAACTATTTTGTTGTACATTTTTAAAATAAAAACATAAATTTTACAAAAATCATGAGTTTACAATAATAATTAGCAACTTTTTGTGGTAATTTTTTTTAAACCTTTTGCTGAATCATGACGTTCTAACATAAACCAGCTGCTTTCCACCTCCGTTATTCCAGTGTTGAATAAAACGGGCAGTCACGCTGAAGGTTCCTCAGAAATGTTCTAGTTAGGAGTTTCTGACTGTGTGTGTCCCAGGACTTCATCACAGCCAGCTCCCTCAGCCAAGCCATGGGGGAGGAGCTGCAGACCTCCCAGTAGAGGTCCACAGTGGGACCTCCTGTTTCAAATGTGGTTTTGGAGATGACCACTGCGTTGGTTTATCGAGGGTCTCGCAGCGCACTTGGAGGTGAAGGTCCCACTGTGGACCTCTCATTACAAATGTTTTGATGTCTCAGCCTCACAGCCTCCATGGCGGTCCCCTGTCAGCAGAAATAAAATGACCTGTGCCATGTGTATGACAAGTATCTGTCTAACAAAAACAAACCTACCACACCATCAGTTTTACTTCTCGCAGCATCCAGTCTTTTTCTGGCTGTAGCTGCCTCCAACACACACTTACTTTTTCGACTCATGCTGGCTTTCGGATGCTATTTTGGCCATTAAACCTGATCCAGTGACAACGGCAGCTCCAACTCATGAGAGGAGCACGCATGACCATCAGGCAGAAAGTCAGGTTGATGATTTTAACAAAGAAAAACAAAACAATCCTTCCTGAAATGATCACCCGCTCCACCTTTAAGTTGATGTGAAGTGTAGCGTGATTTATGTGTGTGACATCAAGATCAGGGAGAGAAACCGGTCAGTGGTCTTAGTGGGAGGAGTGAAAACGATCTAGCTACAGAGCATGTGTTAATGCAGGTGTAGTAAGTAACTTCAAGTGAATTGTGCCCTTAAAAACCTCATGAAATTTGTGCGTTACCATGGAGCTGGTTGTACGCTACCCACCAGGTGAGCGTGGGCTCTCGGTGTCCCATCACCTCCACCTCTAGCGTCACTGGAGAGCCCTCCATGACTGTAGCTTGAGACAGGGGCCTGGTGAAGCAGGGGGACACATGTCTAGAGACTTTTCCCTGGGGAAGAGACTGGTCCAGGGAAAGAGGAGGCCCCTGGATCTGAGGCGTGAGCCTGATCTCCTCGCGGATGACCGTGGGCAGGCAAATGTCAGGGTCTTGGTGTGGAGTTAGTAGATGAGGTGGAGAGGGAGGGGGTGTGACATGCGGGTTAGCCTGCTCAGCCAAAGCTGGGGTCTGACCCCTAGGTTGATGGGGGACAGCAGGCTGGGCAGGACTACTGGGGCTCATGCTGGAGCCATGCACACTCTGCTGGTCAAGGGTGGAGGTCGGGGACCCATGGAGGGGGGAGGCTGCCTCGTGGCTGTTCTTGCCACTGATTCTGTTAGTGCTGCAGATACTGAGACTGCTGACACTGTTGGACTGTGGAGGACTGTGGTCCTCAGATGGCTCCTGGTCCAAGGAACTGTCAGACTGTGAGCCTTCTGCTGTAGCAGACTGGCGGTAAAGAGTCTGCTGAGTGATGGTTGTTGTTGTGGTCGAGCTGCTGCCTCTGGACGCAGGGACAGACGCTGCTTTGTTGCTCGTTTGGTAGGGAGGTCGTTCCTGATCCAGGCCAGTCCTGGAACCAGTGGGAGACTGTGAAAGACGTGTAATGTGAGGTGGTGTTGTAGTTTGGGAGACAGACGTCTGAGGTTTGGGAGGATCAGTGTTCTTTGGATTGGGAGTCTGAGAAAACCCTTTGACCTCAGGAACAGGATCAATCTGGGACTTGGTTTTTCTAAGAAAAGCTGGACTTCCCTGGGTGGAGATGTTGTTGTCATGTTGCACGGTGGAATGAGTGTCTGAAGGGGAAGACTGAGTACTTAAGCCGACGCTGGTCCTGGTGTGACTGTCCCTTTCATGTGTGGCTTCTTTTGCATTTTGGATAGAACCTTTGTCTTGATGGAGCCCGGTCTCTGGGCCTTGCAGGGATTGTGTCAAACTGGTGTTTCCACAAATAACAGTCTTGCTTTGAGTATAATTGTGGATATCTGGGTCTGGAACAGCTAAGGGTTCAGGGCAACAGGTCTGCCTCAGATCTGGGTTAGGGTTCAGGGTGCCAAATGCTTGTGCAGTGGTGACATTTTGGCAGGTCTTTGAAGGAGTCCTCCTCTCAGGGACAGTGGCAGAGTCTGGACTGTTACTCTTGAGGACTGGGTGAGATCCACAGGGGGGGCTTTGATCAGGGCTTCGCACTGAGAGGTCTTCACTCTTGTGACTGTTAGCCATGCTGGTGTCCCTGCTCTTCAGGATGGTGCACAGGGTGCTGGTGAAGAGTCTTGGAGCAGGAACTGTTACTGGACTTTGAACAAAGGAACTGGACTCTAACCTGGACCTGTGACACACATCAGCATACGTGAGCCACATCTTAGAGACAAGTCTGAATGTTTTGAAGTCACCTCACTCGTACTGACCTTCTGCTGCTCTGAAGACTTATGGACGGAGTTGGACAACTCTCTGTCCGGCTGGAAGCCCTCTGATGTGAGACAGAATCTGTTCCAGCTTGTTCTGACTGGGCCAGGCTGTACTGGCTGATGTGGATGCTGTGGGAACTAAAACAGAAGCCCTCCTCCACGTCTGACTGGAACATGGCAGACTCGGGCGTTTCTGCCAGCGGCGGCAGGGAGATGTCGTCAGGTGATGCACAGTCGTATTCATCGTTGGACAGAGAGTCCTCTGGCATCGCTTCTCGTTGTCGGAGCTCTGCTGAGGCATCCTGGGAAAACGACTGAACATTAGCCAGAAGAGACGGTTCTGAATTGACTTTTAAATGTTAAAGGATCAATAAATGAAATCTAAAATAACGTAACAGAGATCGAATTAAAAGTAGGAGGGTTGACTGTGCAAATGACTTTAATAAGATCCATGCTGCATGTAAGCAGAAATACGTTTCCACCCAGAGGAAGAGGACAGACAGCCAGCAGGTGTTGATGCTACGAGCGGTTCTACCACAGAGAGCTGTTGAGCACGTATAGTATCATTATAAAGTAGTTCTATAAAACTTCCAAACTCCTCTGAAATGACAAAGCAAATCACAAGGTCTATTTCAATATTTACTACAAAGGATTTAAGGCCGTGGTTAAAATATTTGTCTCAATAAGCTATTGCACATAAATTTTGCGATTAAAAAAGTTCAATAAAATGCATCAATTTTGAGAGCATCAGTAATCGTTTTATAATTGGATTGTAGCCCCCTGAATTATAATCGAATCCAGTTGTGGGATGACTAAAGATTCCCACTCCTACCCCTTAATTCTGTTTGTTGAGTAATTAGAACAAAAAAATATCACCTGATTATTGGCAATACAACTGCAGATGAACAGCAACTCATGATTTTTATTTAAGGTGCTGCTATTCAAAAAAAAAAAAAAAAAGAGGTACAAACAGGTACTATCACCTGGTGGGAAACCCTTCAAACAACGCAGAGTCGAGTCCAGTAGCTGCTTGTGGAATAGCTTTCTCCTGGCAACCCAGACAAACTCTACTTGTTTGGTCTTCTTTTAAGTGTGCTGTCATGGACCTAAACATCTATAATGTTCAGTGAGGCCTGTGAGATGTAGCTCCGGTATTTGATGTTTTTGGGTAACTTTGTTGGGATGTCCACTCCTGGGAAGATTGGCCAATGTCTTGAATCCTTTTCTTTTTCAAGTTAATTTTGCAGCAACAATTTCACTTTTAAAACCATTACTTGGGTCTTTCCCTCTTGGTATTGTGTTAACACACACCTGAATGATCCAGACCAATAAAAACTGCCAAAACATCTACTTTTAAAAAACTCTGTGGGACTGCTTTTGCTGATGTTCTAAGTGAACAATTTAAACACTGTATTTGAGAAAGATGTGACCTTCAAGCATCACCTGGAGGGAAAATAAGATGAATTTAACTAACCTGTGGGGGCACCTGCTTTCCGTCTACTTCCATCTCTTTCCTCTGAAACTCTTGCTGGATGTCGGATAATGTTGGACCAATGACAGATGGAGGGGGTGTGGCCTGAGGAGCTCTGGTGACAGGCTGTGATTGGCTGTGGACCCGATGGTCTACCTCAGGAGGTGAGCAGGAGCCGCTGTGGGGTTTTGAAAAAGCAGCAAACAAAGCTGAGTTTTATTGGTAGTCATTTATCATTTTTTTATTCTATAATGACGATTGAAAATAAATTATAAATTGAGACATTATCAGATCTTCCATGACATACTCAATGAAATCTAATTTAATGACATGACGTTTATAAAGTTTGACAAAGAAACAGTCTACAGCTTTTAAATAACCATATTATCAATATTGGTTTAATGCAAAAACATTTTGGAAACAATAATACTTTTTAATACATTTTCCTGCAGTAATAAACAGAAGTTTGAAAATTGAAAATGTACACTTTGGGAGAAAAACTGTGACAAATTGTGATTTGATTCAAAAATATTCTTTAAATGAAAAGTTGGATAATTGGAAAATTTGCAATTTTACAACAAAGACATTGTGATTTGTACGACAAAAAAAAATCGTAATTTTATGCCAAAACATTTGTGGTTTTTCAAAAGTCCATATTTTATGACAAAAAGTTGCAATATTAGGTTGAAAAGTTGTTGTTTTTTTTGCAAGAGCCGCAATTTTACACAAAAACAATGTTCTAGTTCAACAAACCTTGTGATCTTCAGAAAAACGTTGGGAATCATTTTCAAAAAGTCATAGTTTTGTAAATTTCTTGATTTTATGACAAAAGAGAGGATTTGATGTTAAAAATGTAAGACAAAAAGTTGAGGTTTTTCAAAAGTCAATATTATATGACAAAACATTGTAATATTAAGTTAAAAAGAATTTTAGAGATTTGCAACTTTACAGAAAGAAATTGTGATTTTTGCAACGGAAATGTGCAGTTCTACAAAAGCTGTGATTTTATGACAAAAAGTTGGGAATTTTTGTCAAAAAGTTGATGTTTTGTAAATGCCCCAATTTTACAACAAAAATTGTGATTTTAGGCTATTGAATAATTAATGAATTCATGCCAAAAAGTGATTTGACGACTAAAAGTTTCAATGTTAAGTTAAAAGGTTGCGATATGATTTTGAACCGCTCTGTGTTCTGAGCTGTTTTGTTCATGTTATGTTTTTACTTGACGATATTGTAGTTTACTTTTGTTTTCTTCTTCTTTTTTACATTGAGCTACTTAGTGTTTAGTGTTCAGTTTTCATGCCAAAAAATGCCAAAACCCCAAAAATGTCAGTGTATGAAGCGCTCTGACAAGAACGCTCAGCGGGATTTTAAAGAAACTAATCTGAAAGTAAATTTATGTTTATTGCTTACTCAGGTTTATGTGTCATTAACTGGCTCTGATGTTAGAAAAGTGGAGGTGAGGAAGCACATTCAGGTGTCTGCGGTGAACCTTCACCAGAGGTCGCTGACTCGGCTCCGTAAATGAGAGGAAGTTAGTTGATAATTATTGAACCTGCAGTGGATTTAGGAGTCACATGGTTTGTGTTGTTGATTGTATGATTTCAGTAATGTATGGCTCCAGTGGCCTTTTTAGGCAATAAATAGGCAGGAGATTGGGGCAGAGTTTGGTTTTCTAAACCTTCCACCATCTTCGATGCCAAAATGGTCAACAAACATACTCATCATGTACATTTCACATCCATCACATATGTAGTGGTGTCACAGAGGGTTTGTCCAGTTATTTGAACACAGCCTGTAGCCCAGACAGAAGCAGACCCGCTTCGTTAGGTGATGCTGGTACCAACCTGCTCTGATCTGAGAGGACCGCCTGTCTGTCTGCGTCCTGACTGGTACTTCTACGTAAAGGAGGTTTCGAGTTGGTCACAGTGCGTCTCGTCATGGGAGCTTCCTTCCCATCATGCTCAGCGGTCACTTCAGGGGTGTGGCCTGTCTCTTTCAGCTCATCCTGGACGCACAGGACACATTAATAGTATTTCAGAAAGCAAACTAAGGACTACATCTCTTCTCTGCATGTCCTTTAAATGAATGTACTGTGTCTTGTATTTAAGGACAGTTTTGGACCGTTTACTTTTACCATTTCAGCCACTTCCTGTGCGCTGCGGTTATCCGTCTGCTCAGTTCTCTTCATTTTCCTCTTTTCTTTCTTCTCCTTCTCTTTTGTCTCTTCGTCTTTCCTCTGTTCCCTCTCTTTATTTTCTTCTTCTTCTTCTATCTCCTCCTCTTCCGGTTTCTGTTGCTTCTTCAGGTTCTCCAGCTAAAAACACCACAGCGATTATAAACTGTAAAATCATTCTGATCTCTTTGACTACAAACGCATGCAAACATGAGGATGGATGCAGCATAATGGAGGGAAAAGAGAGATTAGAGATTAGAATTAAGGTGCAAACAGGTTGGTGGCGTCACAGCAGCGTCCCAGATTGCTCCAGTAACAAATAAATGCTTCCATATTTGAGTTTTCATCATTTTCCAATAGATGCTCTGAAGCTAGATTGTTGAATTATGGCATCTATGACTTTCAGAATCCTTCAAAGGATCGTAGGCTTTTTAAGCAGGAGGTCATCTGGTCAACCCCAAAAGGACTTAGATGTGTCTCAGACAATGCAAGCAGGAAAACTGCATGAGATGGATGAGTTGTACAACTACATAAGAGATTTCTGAGGTTTCCATAGCGATGAACAAACTTCCAGAAAGACAAGTGGACAAAAGTGGAGGAAATGAGACGCTTTTCACCTTCAGCTTGGCCTCCAGCTCCATCAGCCCATCACTCAGCTCTCTGATAGACTGCACCATCTTCGAGTGTTTGTTGACTGTCTTCTCGATGTAGCGGCGTCCCTCCTCCGCCCCTAAAATGCATTTAATCGTATGTGCATGTGAGTCAGGAAAAGCATTCCTAACTTTTCCAGTGTTCCTTTAATAACCAGGTGACTTTCTTTGCTGTCCATGAATTCTGAAACATAATAAGACTTTAATGACAGAAGCAGTTTGAGATGTTGCCTGTGTGATCATGTCCACTATACTTGGACGTTTGTCGTTTTGTTATCTTCTTTGTCCTATAACGATGATGATAAATTATTGAATCTGAATCTTAGGGCAAGTGGAGGAGCCACATTTCAGAAAAAAAACGCTCCTCGCAGGCCCGGCTTCGGTATTCACCTACCGTGAAGTCTGACGGCCAGTTCTGTGATCTGACTGATCCTCTCCTCCTGCTGAGGAACCGTCGGCCACACGAACTTCTCAAACTGACGGTAGAGGACGGAGACAGCCTCTGTGCTGCGGCACTGCGATGAAAACTTCCCAACACGAGCGATGGTTGCGCTCGCCTCCTCACACCAGAACTGGTACTGTCAGTGCAGGAAAAGGTAGGATATATTGTCCACAAACGTGAACTGATGTTTGAACAGTGAGGATTCAGGAGTAATGTAACCTCTCTGGCCCTGGGCCTGTTTTGTGGACCAAAAACTGCATATCCATAATAAAATAAGTATATCTGCAGCTACAAGATCCATTTGAATACTTCATCTGAACTACAGGTGAGGAAAGGCAACAGTTTTGAGATTTTCTAAGATGTGTAAATATCAGTGTTTGTGTTGCTGGTTAAGACTAAATGAAGATGCCACAACAAACAAATGTAAAACGTCCCCCAGCTGTACCTCCTCCATGGCCTGCTGCAGTCTGCAGGTCATGTCCAGCGTCTTTTGGTGTTCAGAGATGCTTCGTTCAAACTCTCCCATCTGCCTCTGCAGCTCATTGGCGGCATCCTCCACCTGCCGGGCCACACCTCCATCCTTCACCTCTGAACCCAGCCGGGACGTCACACCGTGCACGCGCTTTCTTATCGCCTGAAGGACCACATAGAGTCAAACGTGATGGCTCACATGGCTGGCATGAGACCGGTCCGCCACGTTAGACGTGACTGGTCACAGACCAGAAATGAAGGAAACAAAAGCTGGTGCAATGAAGTGCATTAAAAATGTCTTTTTAGTGCTAGAAATAAACGTACAAATGTTTACAGAAATCACCTAAAAACTGGTGGCTCACAAATTCACTGGATCTTTGCTATTTTTCAAATCAGGTCACAGATTCCTTGTTAGTGCGACGGCTATAGTAAGGCCTGGTTCATCGCGTCATCGCATCTTTAGCAGGTTGCTGCTAACGTGCTAATACACTGATGACTCTACAGTTAGCGTTGTTGTAGAGGTGTTGGTGTGCTTTGAAAATAAAATAATTTAAGTCAAGAAAAAGAAGTGTATTTCCTCTTTATTTGAGTTTCACATTTTTCCTCCCGTTTGTCCGTTGTATCTGCTGCTGTTGTTGCTAGGCTACCATGCTGTGTAGACGTGCTGATGTTTACGTTATTTCATGGTGTGTTCCTATTGGCTGGTTAGCTGACAGGGATGGTAGAGGCAGCGACAGGTCGTCACAATCTGAAACGATTCCTCCACATTTCTGACACTGCTGATATCCGTCCCAGCTGTCTTTGGTTGTTCATCTTTGCTCCTGTCTCCTACCACCCCCGTTTTTGAGCTACGATGGAACGTTTTTATCACGTTTGACCATCTTTCATCTGAGATGGTCAAAATCATACAGCGTGAACCCCGTATACGGTTTCTTTGTACTCTGCTATGGCTCATCTTAAGCACTTCTGTGCTTGTCTAAAAAGATCTTCAAATGCTTCATTAGCGAGTGGACCGTCCACGTTTTGTTCGTAATTTTGGTTGTTTTTTTTTACCCCCAGTCTGCTCCAGCATACCTGCAGCTTCTCCTCGTACAGCTCCATCTGCTGCAGCTGGTTCCTGACGGCCTTCATGTTCCTGGTTCTGTCGTTTCTTTTCAGGTAGTTAAACTTCGTGTTGCTGAAGCGTTTCTTCAACTCTTTAAAGGAGTCACAAATCTGAAACAACAGAAAATCATAAAGAAGGCTTTGTTCAAATAAAAATCCAGCTGTTGAGTGTTTAATCGATGATTTCATAGTTTCTTGTTAATAAAGTGTTAAATGTTAAAAAAAAAAAAAGTGAAAAATATCGCTAAAATGTAAATCATGGCATGGGAACACCTACAGAAAGGAAGCAGTTGTTTATAAATCTGAGCTCATGTGGAGTCCCTCAGGGATCAGTTCTTGGACCTCTGTTATTCAACCTTGGTTCTCTTGTAAGATGTGGAGTTCCTCAGGGATCAGTTCTTGGACCACTGTTATTCAACCTTGGTGCTCTTGTAAGATGTGGAGTTCCTCAGGGATCAGTTCTTGGACCTCTGTTATTCAACCTTGGTTCTCTTGTAAGATGTGGAGTTCCTCAGGGATCAATTCTTGGACCACTGTTATTCAACCTTGGTGCTCTTGTATGATGTGGAGTTCCTCAGGGATCAGTTCTTGGACCACTGTTATTCAACCTTGGTGCTCTTGTATGATGTGGAGTTCCTCAGGGATTGATTCTTGGATCGTTGGTGTTCAACCAAATACGCAGATGTGCTCATGATGACACACAGGTTTACTTCGATGTTCCGTTTGACTTGCTTTTTTGTTACTTAGAGCAAATGAATAAGTGGTTATAATCACACTTCTTTCAGCTAAATAAATACTAAAGATCAGTAACTGCTTTTAGCCTTACCTCAGAGGTATTGAGACAAAAATTAAGGTTAGAAGCCTTTTATGGTTTTAATGGACTCAGACCTGAGTTTGAGAAGTTACATAAAGACATAAACTAAAACAGGTTTTTATCATCTCAAACAAATATCAATTGTCCCATGTCCAGAGCAGATTGATCTCATCCATCCTTCATCTCCAGCAGACTTGATTACTGTAAAGCTCTTCTGTCTGGTCTTCTAACAACAACAATGGCAACAACCTGAGCGGATGGGATAGAATTACTGCTAGTTTACAAATCAATCAGTAATATGAGGACACAAAACATAAATTATATCCTTGAAGAATGTGAACCAGTTCAGAAACTAAGATCTTTAAGATCTTTTATCACAGCAAAGTCCGATGTGGAAGCCTCTTCAAAATCGACCTCATTGTATGTATTGTATGATATTTTCACATATTGAATATTGCATTACTAATTGGTCATTGACTAGCATGGCTATCTTAAAATCAATAGAGAGCTTATATAAAAAAGCATTAAAAGTATTTGATAGAAAACCATATAATTTTCATCATTGCCTAATTCTTGAAAAACATCTAAATTTTGAAAATTAAAAAAAAATTCAAACTGTATGTTCAATCTACAAGATCTTGTACAGTCTCTCTCCACCACCATTGTATGAATTTATTAAATTCAAATCTAGTACAAGTGGTAAAACAACAAGAGCCTGTAGGACCTTTTAGACGGACAGCGTTCATTCAACAGGCGCCATCAGTTGAAGGTGTGGAGCTTTGGAACAGCATGCCAGCAGATATTAGAGACCGTTACACCTTCATGGCTTTTAAAGTAAAACTTAATTGCTGGCTAAAGTGGAACCAGTCATGTGACCACTGACAGTTGTTCCTTTCTTTGTTTCAAGTACCAAGTTACGTTGACAATTTTTTATGTCACTGTTGACAGTGTCTTAATTTATTTCTCGTGTTTCTCTTTGTTTATTTATTTCTCCTTTTTTAAATTCTGTTTCTTGTTTTGGCTTCCATGTTGTGTGGATGATCTTTTTATTAGTCTGTTCCTGTCGTGTTTTTAATTCTTTTTGATCTGCCAGGGACAACAGATGAAAATTAGCCATTGGCTATATATGGCATATTTACATTATGGTGATTAATATGCACTGTACCTTTAAATAAAATTGAGTGAATAGGGGGTCACTCAGCTGGAAGAACCTTGAATAAGAACCCAGTGCATTTAGCAGCTATGCTGTACAGTCTGTAGAGGGAATGAACTTCCTGTTGATATAAAATATCTCTCAATGTCAGACACTATTTTCAGCAGTTTTTTCCTCTGTAACAGCACACTGGTGGCATGAAACGTAAAGTCACAGATCTAGCAGATCCAGGAATAATCTGACAGTGGTTGACATTTTTCAATCCCAACAGTGAAGCTGCGAGCCACGTTTAATTCTTTGTTTCCTTGTACTGTTGTCTCTTGGTCAGACCTGTTCTGACCAGGTTCTCTTCAGCTTGTTGATGTAACTGCACACAGACAAGCTTTGATCCGGTTATTTTTAGTGCAGCAGGACATTTCTGTCACTGATGAGAAGACCAGCGGTGTCAGATGTCCGATCTTTCAGCTGGGAGAGAGAGAGAGAGACACTGGTCTTGTGGGACCAGACTGGGACAGAGTCCTCCATCAGCTGAACAGCTGAACACACTGAAGCCTGAGCAGGTTACACCGAAGAGGGGTGTGAGTTGGGGAAAACCCGGCTTGAGCAAGAGGAAGAAGCTAGAAAAATGACAAAGGTTACATGGACGGTTTATCAGCAGAGTGCAGCAGCAGGTACCACAATGAGGTGAACTTAAACTAAGACCAGAAAGTCCTACTAAGGAGACTCTCTGTGGACTCTCATGAGATTAGCGTCAGATGACTATGAGGTGTTGAATCCCTGAATCTATCAGCGTGATGCTGATTATATCTACATTGGCCAAAGTAAACCAGCATCGTAGTAACCAGTAGGAACGGTTTGGTTTTCCATTCTGAAACAAACTTGGAAGAGGAATTCCTTTAATGACCACGAGGGAATGGCTTCAAAACTGAGTCACATGTCCAACTCTGCAGCATAAACAAGTACAAACATCTACAGCCTCGTACAGAAAATGGCTTTGATGTTGCATTTTCATCAACTTGACATCAAAGCTGTGAAGTAAGAGGTGAGCGAGCATAATCAATATGGCTTATGACACAGCAGAGGACAGGCCAGGAGTCGAACCATCAACCGCTGCAGTAGGACTGTAGCCTCTGGATATGGACCACCTGCTCTAATGCCCGAGCTATCCAGGTTCTCTAGTTTGGCTCTGTTAACCAGGGTAGAAGTCATCTCCTGTCAAAGTAGACCAGAAAACCTAAATTATTCTTCTGACTCCAGTTGGTGACGTAACAGAGCGGTTAAAAGTTAAGTATCTGAAAATACCACTGTGAATAACAGATAAGGGCCCTGAAGAACGATGAGCTTTCAGAGGAATTACAATCCTCCCGAGATCATAGAGCTCCATGAAGCACGACCAAGAACTATCATACAGTATCAGGAAGTTCATCAAAAAGTTGTTGGTTCAAATCTTTGGGAAGAATCAAGTACAGTTAGCGTTACAATCAACAGCAAGAACAAAACTGGTTATTGGCAAATACCACAACTCAATTAACCAAAAAGCCAGGAAACCCAAAAGGCACCATTCATACAATAAAGCAAAGAAGTAACCAGTCAAGTTACATTTACTGAATACTCTCTGTAGTACAACCCAAACGCTGAAACAGTTAGTTAACTTTGAATTTGATGGAAGGAACACATCTCACAAAAACTTGGGACATGGACAACGAAAGGACGGAAAAATAGATGGTCAGAGGTCTTCCAGTCAAACTGGGAAAACAAATCCAGAATGCTGTTCCTCATCATCTACAGAACATAATGCCGAAAGTCTGACAGCCAGAACCTCATTAAAATTATGACTCTGTAATGGTGCTAAAAACCACAGCTGGTGGTTCCATCTACAGCTGGTTAAAGCTCTGTCATGCAGAGGAAGCCACACGTGACCATGAAACACAGGAAGGCTGCTGTCTTTTCAGGACAATTTCCTTATTAAAGGAAAATGTGTTTATCATCCTTTTTGTGCATAATGACGGCCTCTCAGTCATGATTGACTGTAGTCCTGAAAACATGGTTCAACCATGAAACAAAACTACAACAACATCCTACGTCAGACAAGAATGAGACAACATTCATGTCCTGAAACTTCATCAACTGGTCTCCTCAGTCAGCAGACGTATATGGATTGTTGTTAGCAAAAGCAAAATGTGTTCATAAAATGGTATATTTCTTCACTTTCAACATGTGTTCATGTTGTTTTCTATTGTTTTCTGTTGTGAATGCAATATGGCTTTATGAGATCTGGAAACATCTGCATCAAATTTTTATTGACATTCAACACAATGTTGCAACTTCAGCGTGGATTCAGGGGCGTCCTGGAGGTTATTCCAGCAGCCGCTTTAATGCAATTTAATGAATACATTAATTAATAACTTTTTTGGATAAATTAATACAGAATAGAATTACCATGACTGCGCTGTCTCTACCGTCTCTGTCAGCTAACCAACAAGGTTGGCTTGAAATGATCCTATAAGTTTATAAAAATCAGACAGCGTGAACCCAACATGAGAAGAACTTTAACTTTAAAACGAGAACGATGATGTGTTTATCAGATGGTAGTTTGTTTTTATGTGGAATTACTGTTGTTGGACGTCTCCGTCAGTCATGAATCGGGTCTCTGGTTTAAAACTGATAGAATTGACACAAAAACGAAGGCAAGAATATTCTGATGAGCAACGACAAGTGAAAAATCAAGCTGTTGATGTTAAAATGTTCGAGAGAATGTCTGAAACACCAGACTGCAGTGACAGCGATTCATCCATACACACTGATCACATAACTGTGTGTGTGTGTGTGTGTGTGTGTGTGAGTGTGTGTGTGTCCACAGGCTTCAGCTGACTGCTGATGCACAGCACCAGGTGCATGATGGGAAATGCCTATCAACTGACACGGCCTGTATTTTTTGATGTGCCTGTCTGTCACTACCTCCCTCCACCGTCTTTCATCCAGCAGGTCCAGTGACACAGCACACTGCACCAGTACAACCAGTAGAACCAGTGACGTGTCTGACCAGTATGGACCACTGAGAAGAAATTGGCCAGACACTGATGGGGATCCAGTTCTGGTCCACAGTGTTAAATTCAGTGCGACAGGTGATAAAGTGTTTTAATTCTGTTTCTTGTCTAATCCAGAAGAAGATCTCTAGTTGTGATAAATGCACAAAAATCACTTTTCACTTCGGAGGTGGAAACAACTGGACAGAGTTTTACTCCACAGACGGACAACTCATCCATTTGTTTGGCCTTAAATGGAAATTTTCCTCATAGATTATTACAAAGAAGTAACAGCAAATAGCCATAACATAAATAATGTACAGGCTCACAGCAGCTCCCTCTGCTGGTCACGGTGCTGAATAACCACCAGAACTGACAGAGCATCCTGACAGTGATTTCTTTTTTAACTCAGTATTCATGCCAGGGGTGTAAATCACAAGTTTCATCATAGCACAGTATTAAGTTGATGAACTACACGACGATTTGACATTTGCCCATATTACAAGGTCTACCATGATATATGCGATGATGTAACTATGTTGACCCAACAAAATCACTTCCGTTCATATCAAATCACAGGAATAAATTCACATATAATTTCACATTTTTATTTCTGGGTTCAACTAGATATTTAGATCAATATTAGATAGATCACTATTTCTGTTTTGCATCGACACTGCTGGATCATTCACCTGTAATTTTAATCTTTTAATCTTTCCATTTTTCAAAATCACCCATCTCAAACCAAGTGACACATGTTGATGCGAGCAGAGCAGAGCTGAGCTGGACCTTCTCCATCCAGAGGCCTCACCTGGCTGATGTCGTCCTGCAGCAGGCGGGTGAGCTGCTCTCTGCGAAGCTTCTCTTCGAGTCGAGCTGCTTCTTTCAGCTGCGACGCACAGATGGAGTCCAGAGAGCGGAGACGAGCCTCCAGCTCCTCCACCTGGAAACCCGCCCAACCCTGAGAGGAAGAAACGTGAGCTGCAACAGCCGGGACTGATTTAAAACTGAAGCTGTGTGAATGCTCATTCATACGCTGTGTGTGACCGCGGCGCAGATGTCCCTCTTCAGTGTTGAAGTGGTTTTAAGCAGGTTCTGGATCTGCTGCTGAGCTTCTCTGTGGCAGTTCAGCTGGGCGTCATTGGACCCACAAGAACCAGTAGGACCGTTTGAAGGACTGATGAGTTCTGACTGGAGGAGTGCCTCCAGCTGGACACAGAAACCAAACATTAAAATATAAAAATAAAGTGTCCACTTCAACTAATCAGTTAATTGTGGAGTTCCACAAGGCTTGATTTTGGTCCCACTAATGTTCTATTTAATTTGTACATAAATGAGGCGTATAAAATTTTGCATCTGATCATAATTGCAAATTATTTTGTTCTTCCAGTCACTGGAAACAACTTTTGACAAATTATTATGAAACCATTTTTCCACCAAGATGATGATTGTCTACTTGTTATTATGCAAAAACTACGTCTACAAGTCTCAGAAACGTCTGTGGAGATGTGAAGCATGAAAACCTGACTGGTACCTCTTCAGTAATATGAGAAACATCACTCACCTTGGAAGAAGATGACCTCTGAAAGTTCTTGTTTCGTCCTTGATTTTGTTTTTGTTTGGGGTCATGTAAATTTGAAACTTAAAGATGTATCTGCTTCTGATTGTTAGTTAAGACGATGTAAGAGGCTGGTAAAAAACACTCCTGGTGCAAACCCAGCATGACATCTTTAAATGACTTGTTTTGTGTGACCTGATGTTCAAACTTAAGTGAGGTTACCTCCGACTGTCAGCCTTGTTAGTCATACATATGCATGTTTCTTATGAAACTGTTGAAGCAATTGTTTCCTGACTTAACTGTTGCACAAAAGTTTTTTTCTGAAAATCTGAAAAATTACGGGTGATACAGCAACCATTTAATGCTTCTAATGTACAAAAATTCACTAGGCCTGAGTAAAACAACCAATCAGAGCTCGAGTCTTTAGGAGTTGTCAGTCACAGGAAGGAGGGAAAGAAGGAGGAAGAGCGGCCGACAGTTTGAACACAAAAACTCAAAGTTTTCCCTAAGCTATTGTTGTGAACTTATTTAAGGTGTTTCTAAGGTGCTGAAAGCTCTTTGCCTTCTTCCTGCCTGTCTCACCTGTTTGGCTTTGAGGTGAAAGCTGCTGGTCAGGTCCAGGATGGACTCGCTCTGCTGGATCTTGTCCCTCACCGCCTTCTGGAGCCTCAGCAGCTCTGACAGGTCCTCCTCCCTCACCTGTCCTCCCTCCAGCCGGTCCTGGACTCCTCTCAGACTCTCCCAGGTCATCACCATGTTCTCCACCTCATCGTTTAGCTGCTGCAGAAAAGATGGCAAGAGAGAAGCAACACAATGTTAACAACGAGGCTGTGGGTGTGTTGCATCATCTCGTTCAGTTCCAACCCAGAAGGTCTGATTAATCACTGCACAGTCCCAGTCAAGCAAAGAAGTGGGTCCAAGTAGTCCCAAGTGGTCTTTAATTCCCACTGGTTGTATAAATAACAATCCCAGCTGTAACGTGAGTCCCACTGCAAATGGATCTGAGCAGTCAGACCTCCAGGACAGCAGTCACTAAAATATCAGACGGCTTGTGTGGCCAGTGGGGTTAGTTGTCTAACGGTACCAAAGATCTAAATGTACCTAATGTTCATGTTGGTTTATTCCCACACCAAAAGCCACAGGCCTCCCCAGAATACCAGTCCGAGGACAGCAACAGTCCCAGTGGAGCCCAGTTTCCAAACAATGCCAACAATTCCAGTCCCCCTTCTTCCGACATCCCAAATACTCCAGAACCACTGGAACTGTTCATGGAGTCAGAAGGACCCAGTGGTGCCAACAGTCCCAAAAAAAACAGATTTAGTTCAATTATCATAAAAATATGAAATAGTATTTATATGTAATCGGTAGTGGTTAAAGTTTTATAAATCTATTTTATTCATGTTTTTTTCATAAGCACTACTACTATGGTACATAGCATCCTTGACTATAAACAATAAGACGTAAAACAGTGGATAAAACTGCTGCTTTAAGGTGGAATAACTGAGGTGGAGAGCAGCTGCTTTAAGGTGGAATAACTGAGGTGGAGAGCAACTACTTTAAGGTGGAATAACTGAGGTGGAGAGCAGCTGCTTTAAGGTGGAATAACTGAGGTGGAGAGCAACTACTTTAAG
>JBAMYA010058737.1:0-28824 GCA_037176975.1 Arrhamphus sclerolepis | reverse complement strand
AACATGACCCCCCCCCTCCCCCTCCCCCAACCTGTCAACAGCAGGGTGGTAGAGCGGCCTTCCATCCTGAGGAGACAAGTAGCTGTAAAATGCTGAGCCTCCCACCACACGGATGTTGAAAAGCACTCTGGTGTTCTGAAAGAGGGAACAAAAACACTGTCAGCACATTACCAGCATTATTCTTTTTTTTTTTACACATAGCTTTTTATAGCAGCACTATTTAGAAATCACTGTAAACATCTTCTACTAATTTCATGCTGTATTGTTGACTCTCTGGATGTCAGATGGAAGTTCGTCACAGTTGGATTATCAGATGAATAATATTGGTCATGCTTGCAAGACTTGACACTGGTTTGGTTAAGTCCCTGAAGAATTTTAAACCCAAAAGATGGGCGACTTTACTAGGCTGACAGCTCAAAATTGTACCAGGAGCTTTCATTCAGTAGCGGTTTCATTAAATTTCTGTCTGGGTTGGCACTTAGGATAACAATGCTTCAATATCTGACAAACTTTGGTCACCACAAGGTAAGTAAAAGGATGTACTTGCGGTAAACAAATGTGTCCTGAGCATTTGTGTTCTCTCAGAATGAACAGCAATAACTCGATGGCTCTCATCAGGTCAGAAATAAAGCAAACTGAACTTTCCATGAGTCCCGAGAGTAACTGACATGGCTGCAGACTTTTCAAGATCTTTACTGCCAGTGAGGAAGTAGTTATGTCAAACTGTCCATCCATCAATCTTTTATGTTCCACATTGTTAGAGTATCAGGTAGGTAAGGACCCAAATGCTGGAGTAAGCCGTGATGTATTTAACAATAATAATCACTGCCAAGACAGAAAAGCCCAAAACATAAAGAAAGGTAAATAAACCATAAGAACAAAGTAAAAAGCAAAAGAGAAAAAGAAAAAGCAAACCAGGACCAAGATGAAAAAATCAGGGAGATGAAACAGAGGAAGTAAAACAAAACAAAACCAAACAGAGAAATAGACTGTCAAAATAAAACAGGAAGTAAAGGTGACAGAAACAGAAAAGGTCAGAGACAAGCAAACAACAACACAAAATAAAAACCAAGAACACCAACACTGAATAAAACCCACATCCCCATAAAAACACTACTTGTGATCAAAGGAAGCCCAGCTGGTTTAATGAGCTAATGTCTGTTTTTTAATTTAATTTATATGGGTCATGCACTTTTCTTAGCAGCAAAATGTAGTTTTGTGGAAACACAAACACATCAGCACAAGAATTTTTACAAACTGGTCACCATTGCGCATTCTCAAAGTGATTCAACATATGCTATACGCACATGGATCCTTTTATCACAAGATTAGTCAAGTTAGGTGATCGTCTTTCAAAAGTAAATAACTGTTTTCATGCATGCATCATGTGAATGAGCAGAAGCTTTTCTGAATCTATAGTCTGCCGTTATGACGCCAGTAAGTCTACGCATTCAATACATGTTTTTTCTGTTTGTTTTATTTTGTTGCTTGACAAATTTCTCCTTGTGACGGCCCCCCGCTTGTGCAGTGCAGCCTATTAACTGATTTTCTTTTAAAGGTCCTGGAGTAGGAGGAGCTCAAGGTCATGTGGGGACATGGGACTACCTGGACCATATAACAGGGATTCTCCTTTTACATAAAACCTCGGTTGCTGGCGGTGTGGGACGTGTGCCGTACATGGGCTGCCTTGTGGGAGGTTCTGGCTCTATGCTGGGAGCCGTTCGCCTACACCTGACGGGGGTCCGCACACACCAGTGCAACAGTCCTGGGGCATATGTGCCAGAGTGTCTGGGCTGTGGCCCACAATTGTTAGATGTTGTATGTTTCAATAAATGCCTCTAAAGGGCTTTAAATCGTTACCGGTGTCATGTTCCCCCCCCCATTTCCTTGTTACGGTCTTTTGAGCCGGGTCGTAACACTCCTGCAGGATGAGACCTTATCATCACTTAACGACTTTTTAGAAACTTGCTCAGATTTCTTTTTGTTGCTATTCTTTTGCTATATATCAGAGACCTGTGTTAGATCAAATCTGGTACACAGAAGAAGGTGAACCATCCTGAAATACAGGCTGGGCCCCCCAGCTGGCGTTTTCAGATCCCACCAATTCAGCTTGAATCAACGTAGCACCTCACTGGGATGTACAGAGCTTATGCTTATGTTTTTTTTTAATTTTTGGAGAATGATTTGAAAACATCAATACGCATGCTACCCAGGATAAACAGACTCTGGTCCCATAATGCCCTCAACTATATTGGAAATTGAAAGTTAAGTTGAAAATGAAAAAGCAAATAAGGTGCCAACACCGTTCCTTTTCCCTAAGGCTTGAAAATATCCCTCTGAGATTTGTGCAGATTGGGGGTGCTTTAGGAATGCAGCAGCACTTTGTAGAAATTGATTTCCTCTTGTTAAGCTTAAATGTGGTGTGTAGTTGCTGGCTGAGATCAAACACAAACAGTCACTCTGACCCCCCAAGAAGAGAGTTCAAGGCATGCTGGAGGATCTTTGTGATGACAAGGATTACATAGCAGGAAAATACTGACAAAATCAACACAAGAGGGCTCTGGAATGTACAACCTCCTGGAAAGGTTAAACAATACTTCAGAATTAGTGCCTGTGCAATGCGCATAACGATTTACAGTCTCAGCATCATGGCCATTTTGCGGAGCGGAAACCTTTCTGCAGTGCTCAGGTGCCGAACATGTCTCATCAAGGAATTTGTTCAATTTTGATTGGGTTTATTTTCAGTGAATTACACCAAAAAATGTTAGATACTCATCTCTCCCCAATACGGTCAATACCTCAATTGTGAGTTTGAGTCTAAAACCAGCTGTCAGTGGGCAGATGGAGTTTACCATAGACAGGTTTCCAACACATCATTATCATAAATACATCATCAACTTGTAAATATATTATCTATTTTAAGAAAATATCATACGTGCTGCATCTAATGCATCATTAAAACCCAAGGCTGCATCCTTGGGTTTTAAATAAAACACTGCTGCAGGCTGCGTTTCAAAAGTAATAATTAAGCCTATTTAGTCACTGCCGTTATTAGCCTATTTAGCAATCACCACCGCTGATAAATCCTGCTGAAGAAAACAAGCTGAGCAGAAGGTCAGATGCTACAATCTGACACCATTTTGTATGCATCTTTTGATTTTGTATGCATTCAAATTCAAAAGGGTTAAAAAAAGAAAAGAAAATCATTTCACAATTACATTTGTGTGTTTTCTGATTCTTCTATTGCAGATACATGAGGATAAACATAAAGCAAGTGAAAAATGCTTGTGGCTGATGTGGAAAAACACCTCCAAATGCAGCTTCCTCATCAAAGAAAGACAACTTACTGCAGTGTGTGGTTGGACAGTAAAGCCCCACTAATGTTTGTTGGCCCAGTCTGGCCTTTCACACGTCTCTTTGGCTGCATCCTGTGTTTTCTCAGATAACCGCAGTTTTGAAAACAAAAAAAGCTTGTTTTGCTATGTAACTATGCATCACACAGTTCATGCACAGAGCAGCATTGTTTACAATAAAGGCAACTGTTTGCGGCACATGTAACAGAACATTTTACATTAGTAATTTGTGACTATAAAGTTGAGAAAAAAAAATACTTTTTTTTAATTCAAACAGTGGTGATCACAAATATTGGTGGCTATATCAGATTTTCTTTTAAAACCTGAATTTCTTCCTTGGCTGCACAATCAAATCTTTATGGGGTGCAGTATATAATAGATTCATATTTATCTATTTACTCAGCATCTCAGGGTCGAACATTGTGCCCTGCTTTCTCATCTTTGATTCCTTACTGCAGTAAAAGGAGCCACATTTCTCAGACTTCTGCAGATCTGATGACTTCTCAATCAACAATAAACACAGTGATATTGTTGCAGTTAGGGTGGTGTAGTCATACGTTGCTGATGCAACCAGCGTAGCACTGTGTAGTATCGTATTGCAAGGTGTGCTTCACTGAGAATCATACAAACTACTACTAAAATGAATTTGCCAGGTGATTGAACTATCAGGGAAAATGCCTGTAAAAAAATGGACTTGAGTATAATTCCTTAATGCAAGAAAAACATAAGAAACATACAGATCCTGAAAGGTTTCAAGCAAACATCTGTTCTGAGCATTGCTCAGTATTTGGCAGTGGTGGGCACCAGCAAACTGATTATACAGTAGAAGCTGGGTTGTAATTAAACACTAGCAGCATGGGGCACAGAGTAGACAAGAAATGGCCCAAATGAGTTAAGGAAAATGTCGCACCTGCCTCTTCTCTCCTTCTCACAGAGCAGAAAGTGACATGCAGCAACTGAGTTGACAGTTTTTCTTGTATGTTCCATGCTCTAAATGATTGTTTACGGCCACCCACTTCCACGCAGATAGGGATGTTAAAAGTCAGTTTTACTAGATGATTCACAGCCTGCTACTGCACACAGCCATGAAGAAACAAAAGAATGCGCTCAGTATGAGCAGTTGGGCAAAACTAGACGCTTTATCCTCAGGAACAGCAGGTGCATCTAAGAAAGCTACTTCATGCTGTTTGCTTTTGGATCATCGTCTCCCCTCCTTTACAGTATGTACACCGGCACTGGCGACGTAACCAGACCAGCTGTTCTTTTTTAGCTGTGCATGGGAGACTTAATTTGATTTAGCAAATTTCATCAACATACACGGCTGCCTGTCAGACAAATCCGGATGCAAATATATTATAATGTGCACTGATCAAGCATAACATTATGACTGCCCACTTAATAATGAGTACGTCCTCCTTATTCTCCGAAATGAGCTCTAACATGTCAGAGACTGGACAAAGAACATCCGAGGGTGTCCTGGACTGTCTGGTACTGGGATGTTATCAATAGATCCTTTGGGCCCGGTGTGTTGTCACCCTGAGATGCCATCAGGCTCCATCAGATTATCGTCTGCGGAGTTTGAAGACCAAATGAACACATCAGATTCTTTGTTGTGTTCTTAAGCACTAACTGAGGGTGTAATTAATCTGCAAAAAAATGTAGGTACTTGCCAAATGCCAAAATAGGATTATGTAAAGCTCTTTGCTCTGCTTTTGTATGAAAAGTGCTATATAAATACAGTTTGATTTGATTTGATATATAAAAACCAGGATGCAGGTTTTCCCAGCAGAACTTTGCACTATTACAAGATGAGTAATGTTTATTCACGTTATCTGTTGGTGATCATAAAATGATTGATTGTTGTACATAAAAAAAAAGACATCTGACCAGCTGCACTGGTCAACACTTGGTTTTCAGTTTTGTAATTCAGATGTGAGCTTTTTGGTTTTGTTCTGCTTTCACAAACAGTTAAATAGCACATTGTATCTGCCAGTATGTTTTTTAATTTCACGGTTAAAAAGTGGAAATTCAAGCCTACAGTGCTCTCACTATTAAAGGTTTGAATCAAGACAACTGGACATAATTTTCTTTGTTCTTAAAGACGTTCTGCCTTCCATCCAGAGGCTCAAACAGACGGATGGGGAGTTTTCAGTTTGTACAATGTAAAGTCACATGTGAATCCGTGACCCTTCCATCACTGTGCTTGGTTGCTTGAGTCTTTTGACTCAAGATGTAAATATTTGCAAAACAATCTGGGTTGTGGAATGAAATGTGGAAAAAAAAAAGAGCATATAAGCACAACTCCTTCAGAAATATGACCTACCCTGCATCAACTCATCTGACTCTGGTTTGGAGTGCTAGCGGGTGCAGGGAGAGGACGCGGGCACCGCTCTACCCCCAGCTTGTGCTTTTTCACTGGTGTTACAGAGTGGGCATGTTTTTTATCTGTCTCGAGCCAATAAACCTGTCCGGTAACAGGTGCGCCAGCCGGCAGAGCAGGATGATACTGTGACCGAGCTCCAGCCGGTGCTCAAAACCCACCCACACACATCTTACTATCGTCTAACATTACTTTATGGTCATTTCAAAGTCATGACACAAACAGATATTTTGAGACGCGATTTAATGAGAAATTATGCTTTAAAGTAAATCACTGGCAGCTGCCGGGGCTATTGCTACACTTTCCTCCTAGGATGAGCGAACAGAATTTCTTTGAATGAATTGCTCATCACATCATTAGTAGTTGGGGTCTTGTACCTGCGCCTGAGCTCCATTAATCATCAGGTAGTAGAGTTTGCTGAGGATGCTTTGCTGCAGTTGGTCCCAGGAAATAGACCGGTCCTCCCTCATTAGGAATGGCGGTCCAAACCTTAAACACACAAAAAGGACATTAGTTTTACTGATCTAGAACAGACAAATTTTTACAAAAAAACACCACAGTGTCTAACTATGACCAGCTGGTATGTCTCCTTGTGCTGTTGTAATGTCAATACATTTCATAATCAATACATTACAACTGAATAAAGAGTGAAAAGGACCCATAGCTCTGTATCAGCCTCAGAATCCTAATGTAGGCTGGATTTTTGTTCAGGATGACAGAAGTGAACATTTATTGAAGTTACCCTCAGAAGTTCATCATTATTTGTGCCAAGACCAACATTTTGCTGATTCATATTCCCATCAACAAAAAGTATTGCGTCAGACAATAAAATCTATCAGCTTCTGAGGATCCACCTGTTTCCACATTTATAATCACAGTTATGGTGTAAGAGAAGTGAAACAACACACATTCATTTTTAAGTTGAAGAGAAGTGATGCAATTGGGTTTCTACAGAAATCCTGTGGTTTCACAGAACAGACTTAATGGAAAAAAAAGGAAAGTTCGACTTTGTTTTTCAGACAGCGACGCCAGTCTATGTACATGCGTCCAATGTCATTTTCTTGGCACAGCGCTGCTCTCCAGCTGTCATGTGATGAGAGTGAGATTGGTGGGTGGTTAGAGCAATGACAGCGTGGTGTTTGAAGGACAAACAGAAATACTGACCCCCATGTAAGTGATCAGAGTTTCTCACAACACTGTTTGCCAGCTCGCCTATGCCGATGTCTGATGGATCTCTACTTTGAGACAGATATCAGAGTTCTCTATCTACTGATAATATCACTGAGTCGCATCACAGAGTTAAATGTGAGTTTTTCTTTTTAACTATAACAGGAAGCCAACAGGACCTCGATGAGCTCCATCAGAGGAACCCACAAATGTATGTAAGACTCTTACATGTACTTTGATTTCAATTTTACTGCATCCAAGATATTTCATGATTTTTTTTACTCATCCACTTCATTTTATCTGTTAAAATGCATCCATTTTTTGCAGTTCAGGCCTGAAACACATTCCATAATAATTAGATACAGTAAAGCTTTCACTATTTTGCAATATTGCCATTCCTACTCATGACATTTAAAACATCACAAAGTAAAGCATGAACAAAATAAAGGAGGTGATTGGTGGTTTTAGGAGAACCATGTTAATGTCAGATATTTCCATCATGGGAGAAGAAGTGGAGGTGCTGGAGCAGTATAAATACCTCAGGACATGGGCTTATCTACACCGATGCTATTCATAAGAACGGACTGAGCAGACTTTACTTCTTAAGGAAGTTTAGGTCCTTCAGTGTTTGCAGACAGATGTTGCATATCTTCAATAAATCTGTTGTGGAGAGATCAATCTGTTAGGGGAGCAGCATCAGAGCCAGTGACTTAAAGAAACTGATAAAGGATGCTAGCTCTGTTCTGGAGCCTCTGCAGCTGATTGTGCAAAGGAAGACACGTAATAAAATGAAAAACATCATGGTCAACCCTGAATGTCCTCTACACAGGACAGTGATTTAACAGCAGTGTCTTCAGACAGAGACTTCTTCAGATCAGCTGCAACACAGACCGCTACAGGAGATCCTTCCTGCCCACAGCAATAACCTTCTATAATGAATCTTTGAAAAGGAGTCAAATCATGACAACTACTGAACTTGCCTTTGGGGGTGAGTAAAGTATTTTTGAACTAAATTTTAAAAAGGCATTCTGATGTTATTTTGTCCCATTCTTCCAACAAACACAACCTAACCTGGGAAACTGTACGGGATTGCCGTCATTGTATTTTTCATTTTAAAATTCAGTTACATTCTGTGTTGTGGACAGTTCAGGACTGGAAGCAGGCCAATCCAAGACCTCTACCTTCTTCGTTCTCAGTCATGCCTCAGTGGAAAAATGTGTAAATGTGAGTTTGCTTTGTCTTTTTTATAAAAATGCATGGATGTTTCTGGAGAAGAATTCATCTCGTAGGATATGTTGCTCTAAAATCTCCATCAATGCTACCAGCACAGAAGTGTAAATAACTGTTGCCAAGAGCACTGATGCAACAGTTTATCATCACAGAGCCAGGGCTTTTGGATTTGTTGCTGAACTTTATCAGAGACCTGGTGCACATGGTGCCCATGTCTTTTCAAGAAAGATCTGAAATAGTGATTAGTCTGACTCTAGTACACGTTTCCAATGTGTTAAAGGCACATTCCAGATGCCTCTGAGCCCAGAGATGTCATCACTGCCTCTTGATTAGGTAGCATTTAGCTTATCTCTTGCACAGTAAAGTTTTAAGTGCCATTTAATCCATCTTATGGTGCTTGACAAAACATTTAGGCCCTTTATGCACTGAAGTTCTCCAGCTTCCATGAATTGTAACTTATACAGTAATATGCACTTCCAGAAGGAGAAATATGTGAATCTTATCAAATCTTTCTTTGACGAATATTGTTTTTAAACATTTCAATGATTTCCTCATGTATCTGCTGAAAAAGCAGAGATCCTCGTCCATTAGGACTGTTTTTGAAACAACATACGACTACATACTTCGTGTTTACCAGTTTTCATGAAATGCAGTGTGCAAGATACAAGGTGTACAATTCTACAATCTGTACTATGCTAAAAATATGCGGAAGGTGTGATAGTTCCTGAAAAATTGTAAATTACATACCATAAGTCATAATGCGCCACTAAAATTGCAATCACCTGCCGGCATCAGCTATTTCAAATAATTACCAGCATACAAAGTTATTTTGAAAACATTTTGCAGGACTGAAGCGCCAACAATTTAGCCTGATAGATCAGAACCACATGCAGAAAAATGTAGACCTGCTGAGCAAACGTAAATTTGCCAGCTGCATCTATTTGTAGGCCACCAAAAACTGGGAATGTTAACAAATGAAATGATTTTGATGAGAAAAAAACCCCACGAAACATCTTGGGTTCATAGCGTCTGAAAAGAAACAGAACTCAGAACAAATTTAAGAATCACTTATTTTGTTTAATATGTATTTTCCATATTATCCCCACTTCATCTGATTTGGTTTTGTAATTGGAGCCCCAACGTCTGCTGTGGCTTCTTATGATTTCGGTCATCTTGCGAACAGCGGCTGTTTAAGAACGGGCTTCAGCGAACTGCAGTGTGACTACCTGACAGTCTGCTGGCCTGCTCCAGCAGCATTGCACACCAGCAGCAGAATCTTGATGGGGACGCCCTGGTTGAGGAACTCTGACGACAACGCCCCAGATGACGGTAGTCTTTGACCCTCTGGACCAGCTGAGTATGGAGATGATGGCAAGCTGTGATGGTATCCTGGATGAAAAGGGAGAAAGTTTGAGAGATTCTTTATACTACCTCACCATGACTGAATATTAGCACATAACATCATAAAAATCACTTAACACCTGAAAGAAAGAAGTAAATAGCAGAATTTAGATATCTAAAGTGGCGAGACAGCAGCTTTTCTATTTGCGGAACAGTGACTCAGTTGGGAGAACAGACGGACCGATGGCCGCCTGCTCTCTCAGCGGGAAGCATCATCTGATGCAGCTTCTGCGGCACATCCTGTCCTGGTGGGGTGCCAAGCAGCACCACTTTCTTCTCGTTCCCCTGGTGTCTCTTCCAG
The DNA here is from genome assembly GCA_037176975.1 of Arrhamphus sclerolepis. Lineage (NCBI taxonomy): Eukaryota > Metazoa > Chordata > Actinopteri > Beloniformes > Hemiramphidae > Arrhamphus > Arrhamphus sclerolepis. The sequence continues at coordinate 18,992 of JBAMYA010058737.1, read as the reverse complement.
CACACAGAAGTGTGACTGAGTGAAAAAGCTGAGATTAAAAGATCTCTGCAAGGTGTGACGTCAGAGGGGCTGCTGCCTCATTACTCAGCTGACAACCTATGGGCCTAGCATGTAGGTCGGCTCTGCACAAGTTCACGGTGATAAATCATTGCTAAATTAGACTTGCAGACGCAGACGGGAAGGTATTGATCAGCTACAACGGCTCTGCCTAGCACAAACCACAAAGTTTCATTAAAGACTGTTGTTTATGCCTGACAACATGATTCATCACTGACAAAGAAAATGCCACCGCTGAGCATCCTCTGACTGAGATTCTTATGAAGCTGCAATCCTCTGTTGGTACATGCCTCCTTTTAGGCAAATAATTGGCATGTGAGACCTATTTGAATCTAATCAGTGTACATATACGCCAAAGCTTTAATGTGAAACGTCTGATTGCAGTCAGCGCCTTTACCTCGTGAATGACTATAATGATAAGCATGCAAAGTTTTTTCACTAATTAATGATCGCTCCAATCAAGCAAGTCCTAAAACTTAATCATATGCTTTAATGTACATGAGCAATGACCTCTGATGGGAAAGTTTCATTTGTCTGTCTGACTGTTTCGAATCATTTTATGGGGGGGAATGTCGCTAATCCTCTGACTTCTATGATGAACAATGGTTTCCACAGTTGTACATTCAAAGACACTACCTGTACAACCATGAAAAATAGGAAGTTCATCCAAATTTCACCAAAAAAATCTTAGGTTGGTGCCGTCACCTGTTGATCCTTTGTGTTGTCAAGAAGCCGCTGACTAACTCTAAGTCACCGCAGGAAGCCTGTGAACTCACCTCTGCACCCTCAGCCTTCTTTCACTGTCAGACAGACACTCAGTCTGAGCCACACTAAACACTGTGAAAGCCCATAATTAAACACCTTTGAATCTACAGGGATCCACTCCTCACACACACACAGCTCCACCCCCACAATCCCATCATCTCTTTGATCAGTAGAGTTGAGGGAACAGAAAAGGTGGTTCAAAAAGTCAGGCATCACATGTTCGACCCCAATTCCAAAAAAGTTGGGATGCTGTGAAACAGTTAAATGAAAACAGAATAACAGCATTTTCAAATCTCACAAATCCATATCCATATCCAGGTGAGGAGAGAAGTTTCTGGAGTTTTAGGAGAGGGATGTTGTCCCAATCTTATCTAATACAGGATTCTAGCTGCTCAACAGTCCTGGACCCTCTATTCTTCTTTTATGATGTGCTAAATTCAGTTCGTACCAGTTCAACACCCAGACTCTTCTCCTGTGAAGTTATGCTGTTTTGAAGGATGTAATACGTTGTTTAGCTTTATCTTGTTGAAATATGCAACGCCTTCCCTGAAAGAGATGTCTGGATGGGAGCAGATGTCGCTCTAAAACAGGGGAGTTGAACTCACGGCCTCCAGGGGCCCTGTCCTGCATGTCTTGCGTGTTTCCCTGCCACAACACGTCTGATTCAAATGAATGGATTGCTAACAGACTTGTGCAGACCTTGATTCATTTGAATCAGCTGTGTTGTGGCAGGGAAACATGCAAGACATGCAAGACAGGAGCCCTCAAGGCCTGGAGTTTGACCCCCCTGCTCTAAAACCTCTATGTACTCTTCAGCATTGATGGTGCCTTCCCAGATGTGGAAGCTGCTCACACCATAGACACTCATGCAACCCCATGCCACCAGAGATGCAGACTTTTGAACTGTTCCTCTCCTCCTTAGTCCACAGAACTTGGCATCCATGGATCATCTGACCATCTTTCCATTTTGTCTCAGACAATCTTAGATGAGCTTTAGCCCAGAGAAGAGGGTGGCGTTTCATGATCGTCTTTACGTCTTCTTCTTTGCATGATACAGCTTTAACTTGCATTTGTAGATTGTGCTGCAAACTGTGTTCACAGACAGTGATTTCTGGAAGTGTTCCTGAGCGCATGCAGTGATGTCCAATCGTGAATCATGTCTGTTTATAATGCAGTGCTGCCAGCATTAAAAAGGGCCCGGACATCATGCGCAACCATGGCCTTGTCCCTTGTGCAAAGACACTCCTTCTGATTCTCTGAATGTTTTGATGATCGTAATTTCAGGCTGATTTTTTTTTAATTGTTCCATAATTTTTAGATGCAGTTTGTTGCAGGTTGGTAAACCTCTGCCTCTCTGAAATACTCATGCAACTGACCTGTTCAAAATTAACCTAATTAGTTGTCAAGTGCCCTTGAGGTTGTACATGTGCAGCTTATTTTGACTTTAAGATAAAAAAAAAACAACAACAGAAATACAAGCAATAATTTGGGGCTGAAAATAGTGTACAAGATGTTCCACAGCTTAAGGCAAAACGAGGGAGTTTATCTTTTAAAATTAAGTTTGAAAGACAGTAACTCCTAAGTTTAGTGTGTGCTACATTTACTGCATGTGTGGGTGAACTAGTGTCATTCATGCATCATCTTCTCCAAAGTTCTTTACTGAACTTTTTCCTTTAAATGAACAAAGCAGAAGACACACCACACTGTGGCCTGGCTGGATTTATGTTGCACATGGCAAATGTTTCATTCTTATTTTGGCCAAAAATGTGGGAGGCTCATGTCAGATTTGAGCAGTACTGCAATACTGTCAGTCACCTGAGTGAATCTGAACTTCTCGCTGAATCAGACTGGAAGTTAAAGGACGTGACACTGTACCAAATCACTTTGATGCTGCGATGAAATATTTGTAAAATTCACGTTACTAGCATTGGCTGATTAGAATTCGGCTCGTACAGGTGGGCCTATCTATATTCATTGATTTACCCATTATATTTTTTTATACATTTCTTCTTCAATGTATTTATCAACATATTTAATTATTTATTCATACTTTTATTTTTAGATAATTTAAAAACATATATTATTTTTTCCCATCTACATATGTATGTCTAACTTTATTTAAGTCTGTGTTGTATATTTCTTATCTAAGTCAAAAGCAGGAGGGAACCTGACAGGCAGCTGCTTCTTACCAAACTAACAGCAGATATGCCAGCGAGCTTCAGTTTGATGATGTCACAGAAACGGTTTTTGATGAAAAGTTTTGCACGTCTGACTTCTTTTGTGATGATCTGGTCAGAGGTGGATGTTTTAGACTTTATTACCAGACAGTTAGGTCCAAAAGTATTTGGTCAATGGATGTTTTTAGGATTTTGCTTTCATGCACCAACACAGTGGATTTGAAATAAAACAATCGAAGTGTGATCAAAATGTCAACTTTCAGCTTTCATTTCACAGTAATATGACATTTACTGTAATTAGGAATGATATTTTCATGCCATTTTAAGCAAAGTACCTGCAGCTCATAGGACATGCAGTGGTGCATAAAAGCAAAGTTGTAAAAAAAAAAAGCAAAACCCAAACACACCAAACATTTGTTGCCTAAACATACAAGGATATACATAAACAAATAATTGCATAGAAAAGTGTGTGATAATGCAATTTGGCATATATTTATGTAATTATTTATTTTTGATTTCAGCACAAAATCTAAACTGTACTGGATATAGTAAACGCAGGCTCCACAGTGTTGGATTTCCACAGTTCTTCATGCTGCAGAGTCATGACAGCACATGGAAGCTCTGAAGGTGTGAGGAACTATTACGATGGCCACTTTAGAAGAGTGTAAAGAATATCTGAGTTTAATGCACTTGCACATCCCTGTGCTTGGGGTTCAGTATGGAACTGTTTATACCTGCCACTAACAGGCCTCTGGGGATATCGTATCTACTGTGGAGAGCTCTGTGTACTTTACACCTGATATTAAAATGCGTCTTCACATGACTCTTCAGGGGCCAAAACTTGATATCGGGTGAAGCGGGATTTTTGGGGATACTTCCAAGATTTTTTGCAGAATAAAGTGTTCGGAAACTTATAACTTATTGACTCACCTTATGTGATCTGTTGCACTTTACATATTATAGAAGGATAAGTAATGATATTTTTTGTGAGCATTCCGCTAGCCGTCAATAAATGGTGCCCTGAAAGTAATGAAGGTATCAAACTACATCAGATGTTTGTTGACTTTTGGCTGTGAGTCACATGATGCAGCTGCTCTAGTAAAGTTATAAAAGTTTGGGTTTTATGGAGCAATGATTTGTTTTAATGTCACTGCTGTATGCAACATTAAAATAGGGAGCCAAGGTAATGACCGACCATTAATAATCTCATTAATCCAGCATGGTTTCATGAAGCAGAAGTGAAAAAGAAAGCAATGATGACTTTAACATGTGGAGGGAAGATTAAATATGCAAAGATGGGAAGATGATGTAAGATATTAGTCTTTGACGTAATCCAAAGGCAGGTCATTTTCTTCTTTTCCATTCCCAACAGCTCTTTTCATTTCATGGTACCACTAACTAACTTTCACATGTGGTAGCGGTGGTGGTACATCCAGTTTATGACCTTAACTAACTGTAACCTTGAAACACAGAAAGTCTGCCAGTGAAAACTGTGTAACAGAGAAACTAACAAAGCGTAATGAGGTGGGGTGATTGTTATTCTTTTTTACATTTGTGTTCAAGATGTGTTAGATTAGGGTCTGCAGCAGGAGCCTGATAACCTTCCTCTACAGACTCCTGCACATGAAAACATTTAGTCAGTTAATCTATCACACACATAAATCACAAGGATCAAATTTCCACTTTTATTTAAACATATATGAATAACCAATTAAGGGCTTTTGAAGGATCATACCTTTTACATTTAGTTATTATGGCTGCCTAAGAATATTTTGATTTTCTAATTTTTTTAAAGTTAGAACTAAATTCGTAATGCAATATTTAAAGACTCTTTATTTCTGTGACTTTTTTACATTATCAATTTTTAATTTTTCTTTTTTCACTTTTCCTGGTCTAAACCACATTTTGCCATTATTGTTTATAAACAACTTGCCCTCTCCTGCCAGCTCAATGACTTGGAGTTATTTGAATAAAAAGCAGAGTTAGTCTGAGCCAGAGAATGTGAATATAAAATTCAATTCAATTTAGTACAATAATACGTTATTAATCTCGGAAGGAAAATTATATGTTGCAGTAGGCGCTATGTCTGCCTGTCAGCATACGGTCATTTTGTAGAGTGATTATAGAAGGAAAATGAATAAAAGTCAGACTGCATCAGTCACAGAGCACACAAGGAAAAAGAAAAATCTTGACTGTTTCCCTACAGTTGACCCCAAAAGCAGAAGCAATGCTGCTCCCCGCCAGAGGTAGAGGCTTAAAAACATCTCTTACTCAGTAACATGAAAACAATCTAGAAAAATACAAACAGAGAACAAAGTCTCTGCAGAAACACACCACCACACACTTCTAAAGTTACTGAGTGATAACTGAGAGGAGTTACATTCCTTTGAGTCTATTTGCTGCTTTATTTTAAGAGTATCCTGATCAGTATGCCAGTATTTATATGCATAAAGACATTCATTAATCAGATGTTCACATTTTAAATTTTTGATAATATAGCAAGCTAATACAGCCATTGTATTTCAGAAACAGAGCTTCGAACAATACTTCTATGTTTGAGAGTGGATATAATTTACAACTTCCTACCAAGTTTTACTAGTTTTGCAATCTGGGGTGGAAGGGGTGCTCAGCTTCATGTGCAGCTTTGCTGCGATTCTGTGCTCCATGTTCTGCCAAAATGCCGGTTCCTGGATGCATCCTGTGCAGTCACAGATGGAGGGCTGACACCGCTTTCACTTCACAGCAAACAGTCACATATCCTGCAGTTTCATTAAATAATGGAACATGTATTCTCAGAGGGAAAACATGTCAATATGAGTGACAGAACGATCTGCTAAGCACACAAAAGTGTTGAGTGCTGTTGCTTGGGCTCCATACTGTACATACCCCTGTAGACACAGCCAGTGAGTGTCTTGGGGGGAGTGTCTATCCCTGGGTAGAAAGAAATATTGGGGTGATATGCACTGAAGTACTTCTTAGCTCACATTTTACATCACTAGCTGAGAAAATGATGAAGATATAAATCTCATAGCAGAAAAGAAATCTGCACAGTAGGATGCAATTCACAGAGCTCTTCGTGGAGTTGTATATTTTATAATGTCCTCCCTCAGGACAACCTGTAGGAAGGTGCAATCTCTTAGGGTTTCATTAAGCAAAGTAAATGAATAAAATGGGGTTTCCTTCTTCTACAAATTTGTGTGTACATCTACAATAAAGTAGGATAAAGATATTCAAGTGGTGCTGTAAACCAGCTGTAAAAATAGAAACAAACACAATGAGTTTTGTGGTGGCTAAAAATAAGGTGTTATGCATACAGACAATGATAAAAACTGATTTCAGCTTCATTTGTCAGCCATGCTACCTGAGATCCGTGCAGAGCCTCCTCTGATGTACAGCGGTGGAGCCTGGAAGGCATAGATGATGTCATTCTCAGCGATGCTTGTGAGATCATCCTCATCAAAAAAGGAACGCTGGAATCCCGTGGAGTAAACCTCTGTCAGGATCACCTGGAGATCAGCAGATATGTGCACACAAATGTCATTTAGCTTCTTAATGCATGCGCATCTGTTGTACATAAATGCAGCAGGAGTGAACCTCCCTCCACCTGCTGGAACAAAAACCTGCTCAGGCTCAACAGTGCTGGTCTCTGGCCTTTGTTGCTACGTTTTGTTACCTGGTCTGGGGAAAGTTTCCCCTCGTCAGCCACCATCCTTCTAAGACAGGCCACAGAACCAAACAGAGGTACAGCCAGCCCGACCCGCAGGTACCTCTGTCCTTTGGTGCTGAACACCAGAGTCACGCACAGCGGTCTGCCGAAGAAAAACACACACACACACACACACACAGTCAAGAACGGTGAGAAAAAAGAATGGTTCTTGTACCATTTTAACTGTGGTTTTTCTCTATAGCACATAAGGCACAAAAGAAGACTTCCATGAATAAATCAATACATTTTAGCATTAATAATAAATCATTAGGACTTATTTCTTTTTGTGTGAAATAATAGAATCTCTGCTGCATTTTTAAAAATAGGGAGCGCTTGGCTCTGACCTCTCCCTTAGCTGCGCTGACATGAGGACTGTTGGGTGTCGGGACATAATGGAGTCCTTGAATAAAAACACAGGAGATACAGGAACTGTGTCTGGTATAGCTCACAGTCTCTGGAATCAAGGGTTGCACAGAAAGAGGGGGCAAGAGAAATTGGAGCCATGTGAAAAATAAAGTACAAGATCTTTCAATTCTAGGGTTTTACCTATCAGAACAACATAAAAAAATCATCAGGTCCTTACCAGTTCCTCAAGGAGACATCTTATGGCCTTTTATTTTAAAGGCCAGAGCACATGTGCTGAACTTTCATTGACACAGTTTCCTCAGGTATTCATGGAAAGTCTAAGAAAAATGTTTTGGTCACACTATACAGTATAAAAGACAGTTATTTTCTTTCCAGATCTGTTTACAGGTGGTGGAGTGAGCTCACCCCTTTTCCGCCACGGCGTCACATTTATGAAAGAGGGTGACAATAAAACATGGAGGGGAGAAAGTAACATTATTCTTACAGGCAGATTTATCACCTGCGGTTGCAGAATTGAAGGGCATTTTGATACCATTATGTTTGAAGGGCAGTGGTTCTGGGTAGAACTGTAAGTGAACTCATGGATTTTTACTATTTGCACAAGTCAAACTTTCCCAATCACAGCCCTTTCTTTTTAATATGTGAACAGTACCTTTTTACATTTCTACACTTCCATGTCCATAAAAAAGTATAAAAAAAAGGAATAAAAAATAAAGACCATGGACTTATGCATGCGCTATAAAATTCTTGTGGAGAAGATTCACTTCCTCTATTTCCCCTGTTTTCTCTTTTTGTTCTTTTGTTACAAACAATTCTTATGTCCAGTGTCATGTTGTTGTTTGTACTCAGCAAAAAAAGAAGAAGAAGAAGGACACGTAAACTTATTCTTCCTTTTCTTTTCAAATCAGACAAACACTACAAGAAGTGCAAACTTTTGGCTTCTAGAAACCACGGTTTACTTTTGTCATATGCATGTTTAATTGCACCGTGTATCATGCAGCAAATTAATGAAATACCCATTTCACGTCGGGCAGTGTGGCTTGCATTAATCTTATAAAACTGCAAAAATCGTAGTCTGAACCGGGCTGTCAGTGAGAAGCTGCTGTGGAGATAAACGGTAGAACACAGCACGTCTTTGCTTCTGCAGACAATCGATCTTCCAGATTTCCTGAATACTGGGAAGGGGTCTTCACTCGTGCCATTTCCAGCATGATGGAGCATCATGTCACACAGCAAAAGTAATGACAAAGTTGCTCAGTGATCATGGAATTGATATTTTAGATCTGTGGCTGGGAAAACCCCCAGATCTTAGTCGCGTTGAGGATCTGTGGTCAGCTGTCAAAACGTGACAAAATTTTGCCGAGAAACTGTTACGTCAGATTAAACTGCAGAGGTTTTGAAGAGGAAGTGCCAACTTTGGAATAAATTCGATGACTTCCAGTAAATAAAAATAAAAAGCCTTTGATGCTTATGAAATGCTTCTAAATGTTCTTCACCATCACATGGAAACACATGATCTAAGAACAGTGAAGCAGCAAAATTTGCCAAAAACAAACACCAAACTCCTAATCACACACAGTAAATTCTTCAACCAGATAAGAAATTTACAAACCAGCAGCACAGTTTTTTAAAGTGAGCAAAATAAAAGTTAAAATAGCTGCACTAATCAGACCACAGGTCAAAGAGGATTCGCCAATTTACATTGAAGACTTTCCATACCAGGAACAAAACACACCAACTGTTATATGAGCACATTAGTGGGGATTAAATTGAATGGTTTACAACTTTAATGTAAATGTTTTTCCGCCCACTTGATGACTTAACATCAGGATATAACAAAAAACAAACAACAAGCTGCAGCTAAGTTAACTGCAGTTTTGGCTCATGTTTCTCACTGGTTAAGACACTCATGCTTACACCTAAACATAAAAAAACAAAACAATAACAGTAACAAAAAAACTGCTTGTATGTTCTTCTCACACAAACATGCCAAGGTACACCAACCTGATGTTGTAACTGGAGGAGAAAAGATCAAAAGTGGTATCTGATTTTAAATACCTTGGAATCATTTAGACTCTAACTTAACCTTCAAAAAAAAAAAAAAAAAAAAAAGCATACCAACACCATTAAATTCAACCTGGCAAACTTTAGACGCATACAACCATATTTAACAATAGAGGCAGCCAACTTCTTCATGCATGCCATGATCTTGTCTCATATGTCATGCTGTTTCACATGTTGGTCTCAACAAGAGGAGGCTGCATTGGAGGCAGAGTAAATTTGGGGACACAGTCTTCTCTGTAACGGCCTCCAACTCTAGAATAGTCTTCCTTGTGAGATAAGGAAAGCTCAGATTATCCAACTTTTAAATTCAGGATCAAGAGATGGATAAAAACTAAATAATCTTGTAACCATGAATAAACCCTGTTACATGTCACCCTTAAATGCATGTACGTTTTGAGATGTATGTGTAAATTGTATGTTTTGTATGTTTTTTTTTTAATGTTGTTGCACTGACCTGCGAAGGGACTATAGACGAAAATGAGCTAGTTTGCTAACTCTGGCACATTTACATCCATACTTTAAATGGAAATGTTGATTGATTGATGTTGATGTGCATTATCCCTTTGAAATAAAACAAATAATTTTTTATGTCGTACTACCTGAAATACTATTTAAAAAGCTACAATAAACCATTAATTCAATGTGCTCAAATAGAATATTAATGACCTGTGGAAGCAATGCCATTAAATCAGTGAAAAGCAATGTCACTGGACCGTTGACTTTTCTGTCAAACTCTTTTTCTTCATTGAACAGATATTGTTTATTTCTGCTTTGGAGTCATCATGCTGGTCTTATGGCCAAAGATTACCTGATTAGATATAATTACATAATTTGACAGTGTCAGAAATCCAAACGACTCTGCCTACTTAGCAGTCAAATAAAATTCAACTTGAAATCGTGCATTAATTACCATTCCAAAGGAAAATAAGAATCTTAAGTTGGCTTCTTCTTCCTAATCATGACCAGGACACCATTTTTCTCTTTCACTGATTTTTTTTAAAAACATTTTCAGCATGCTGCTGACGCTCTTCTACAGCTGCAAGTATCTCTGCACCTGTTATTACGTAAGATTCAGGAGGGATCATCGACGTAGAGTTTGCACATACCATTCTTGACATCGTAGCCATGATTAAGCTAGTGCATAGTGTACAGTGTGAGAAGTTATTATCGTGTACGACTGCAGAAATAATGCCACGTTCAGGAACCCTAACAGAAGTGGAAAAGGGAAAATCAAAGCGTACATTTTGAATGTTTGAATAAAATTCCACTTGTTGCTCGCTGTGAAGGCTGAGATCCTCGACACATAATTTGAAGATTTAACGTTGATGAATGTGAAGTTTCAACATTTTTCATATCACTGATGGGTTTTAATGTCAGTTTAATGAATCACTGTTTTGATTCTATAACCTTTATTAACAAGCAAAGTGTCAAACGTTATCAAGTGTCTAATCATGACAGCAGCGTCTACTCTTTGATTGGACCATGCATATTGTAAGTAAAATCATTTGAACTGAAAAGACTGCATAACCGCCGGCCTGGCAGTTTTCTAAAACTAATAAAATCCACCAACAAGTATGAAGCTCACAAATTAACACAGTATATCTCGTCTGTTCAAGCTATTTAAAACCCAAGTGCAAAAACGACAGTTTTCTCCAGATAAGAGCCTGTCTTGCGCATAACTTATAAAATGGTGAACTGTTAATTTCACACATTGTTTGGTGTCAGAATTAAACAGAAAAATATATCATGTGTTAATTAGGGAGCTCTGAAGGTGCTGGTATTGATTTCATAACATTGGGTAGAGGCAGGATAGCTGTTTCTTGTTCCAGGCTGCTAATCCAGAGACTGTCTCAGGGTGCGTTCACACTGCCTGTCCAGAGGGACCCATCCTCTGATGTGATCAATATCCAATGTTTGATTTTGCATTTCTGCACTAACGCTTCAATATGTGTAGTTTTCGCTTTTGTCTTGTGGGCGCACAGATGTGTCTTTGGCAGTCAGCAGGCATAGGGAAGTCTGTGGCAAACAATAAAGATTCTGCTCTAAATATGACATACTTTGCTGTTGCTGGCACATGCTGACAGGTATGTGGTGCACATGCATGATGCTTCAGAGTGCTGTCACATTCACATGTGCATGACACTTGCAGTTACGAATGTGGAAAGTCAAATCAGATTTGGTCTCTCGGCTCATCAGAGATGATCAAGAGAACAGAGAAAGCAATCGTGGAAGAAGAAAGGAGAGAAAATGAGAGTGTGTCCAAGCAAGACACCTCACAAGAGTTAGTCTCAGACAGTGCTGTACAAAAAAACTCAAACCCCGAAGCTAAAAACTGCAAAGGTTGCTCAGTTCTGCTTTAATTGTTACCCACCATAAACAGGTTCCATCACAGCTATGTTATTTCAGCTAAGTGGCTGATAGCTGTTGGTTCATCTCTGAAGGTTTAGTGAATTCTGGGAAAAAGCCCAGCGGCTCCAGATAAGATACACAGTTTGAAAATTGTTGGATGTGGGGGATGATTTATGGTTGGTTGCAAGAGTGCATTATACAGCATGAAAATGCAAAAACTTGAAGAAGTTGACCACAGAGTCTTAACGCCATGTAATTATGTTTAGTGATGGAAGTTACTGTGTCAGGTAGACGTAGATGGTCTGAATATGCGGGTGTGTCACCGTGTGAATCTGGGGAGATCATCTGCCTCATTATAACTCACACCAGCTGTCTCAGCAAGAGCAACTCTATTCCTCCATCTGAAAAACTAACAGCTCAGCTCCACAGGACAGGACAGGAGGAGAGGCGAGCAGGAAAACGTTCAGTTTACTTCCCACATCACCACCAAGACCACAATTAAGACCAGAATCAAATAGTGTGAGTAAGCTGTGAGGATTCACAGTGAAAGGAAGATTTTTACACAAAAAAACAGACCTTATCATGTAGATTTTGTGTATGTGAGTGCAATTTCATACTGGAAATACAAAAACAAAGGATAAGGTCTCCCTTTCAGGAAAAGGCTGAGCTGCTGAGGTAGATGTAGTGATATAAAGCTGAATAAGACATTGTTCCTCAATAGGTTTTTCCACCCATTAAAGGGTTTTCCACCAGCTTTTCCTTTCTGATACCCCCCCTCGCCCTCAGGTACACAAAGACTTGTCCTTGTACTCCATGTAGTTGTTAAACAAAGCTGGGCGTTGTTCACTTGTAGCCCTATTTGTTTTTTTTTCTGCCTCCACTGTTAAAAAAAGAAAAATCTTACTATTCTAATGACTGTACTGCATATAGGAAGCTGGCTTGCTTGCTCAGTATACAATGGTCAGAGGATAAACTGATATCCAAACAGTTAGTTGATTTAGATGACTAATATTTGCAGCCATTTCCAGGCAGAGTGTGATATAAAAGGGCTAGGGCAGAAGCCACATAGATACCCAGACCTCAAGTCAAAGATACTGATACATGTGTATCTGCCAGCTTGTATAAAAGCACCATTTCATTTGAGAGTAGCTCACCTGGTCTGGCGGAGAGGAATAGGTAGTGAGATGCAGAGGAAAGGGTCAAAGGTGTTGCTCTGTTTCAGGCAGTGGGGGCATGTCAGGGAAGATCTGAGGAAAGGAAAGACATGGTCACATCAGTACAGAAAGAAAATAAAAACAACAAAAAAAAAACTAAATACAAAAAGTAGTGCTGACTTGACACAGACTTCGAAATAGACCTTAGAGTCCTCCTGATTGAGTCTGGCACCAACGCAGACAGCTTAATATCATTCCAAAAGTGGACAACACTTTGTAAATGAACACAATGTTCCATGTAGGTGCCTTGATCTGATTTTGAGAGAGGAGAGGATGAATGATGCAACTGGTGAGAATGAGAAAGGCAAGGGTTGGGGTTTGGAGGGTAGAATTAGTACAAGCAGCCCCCTGGGGTGAACAGCGATATAAAGGCAAACCAACAGGAGAGGTTTCCATCTCATTGCGTCACATTCAGGGAAAAGCAGAGAACTTAACACGGTGATGGGCTTCCCTTTACATCTGAATGCACAGAAATGAATGAAAACAGCCATGATTTTTCTGGTTTTCAACTGAGGGCCTTTTGGACACGATTACGAAATAACTTAATTCAGTGAACTAATCGACTCAACAATGAGTGTTGTTTCTCCTCTATTAGTGAGAACTGAGTCGATTAAAACGATGAACACATGCAGACGTAGGACTCCTACTAAATGAATTAATTTAGGGTCTGTCCGATACGCTGCTGGCTGATCTTGACTACGACAGTAGCCGCCCTCCCAGGGTTCAGTCACGTACTCTAGTGGATGTTTTCCACATTTTCTACCATTTAGAAGCTAAAGTCAATTTAATCTGCTCTCTGGGAGCCTGGTGGTACACAGGGGTTAAGGAACCCACCTTGGACTTCTACAGATTCATTTCCATACTAGCCAGAAAATATTTTTTTGTAGGAAAGGATATAAAAATTTTCTCTAGAGCTCATATTCTCTGTGTTAACCTTACAGCAGGTCCAGGATGTGAAGTGTGAAAGATGGTGCCGCTGGAATGTTAGCTCAGGAATAAACATAGTGTATCCCCAGTAATTTTGCCTTTCTGCCAGGACTGAGAGCTCTCACCGCAATGGCTGTTTGTAAAAGATATGTCAATGGAAACTACAGGGTACAATGCTTTAACCCTGGTTCACCTTTCCATTTCCTAGACTGTCTGCATGGTGGTGTAAATATCCAACTATGTAAAAGTATTGTGTGTTGTGATTGTGTTGTGCACTGTCCTTGGGAAAGTATAACTCGGCAGCAATAAACTAACTTGACAGAACTGGAGGTTTTGTAAAAGAAAAAAAAACATATTTTTTTCTGCAACACCATGAATACACAGTATGTTATGAGGCAAACTGCCTTTTCAGGAATACTTTTATTATTACAAATACAATATCTTTTTTCCCAGTCAATGCAAAATTATATTCAAAACAAACCCACCGTGACCACATTAAACTGCATTTTAATGGGTTTGTTTCACCTTTCAAAAGTACTTGACCAATATAGCCTCACGTTTTTTTTCTCCCATCCTCATGTGTTTCATGATCACCTTTCGCTGAAGCAGCAACCACAACCTCCAAAACGCTGCCCTTTCAGTAAATCTCATGGTTAGTAAGGAACCACAAGGATTTTAGTCAGGTGAAGCAGCCAGTCAGATCATTGATGGGTCATTTATGAGGTTTTTTTTCTTGATACATAAGCAGGAGCATTGTCCTGCACAAAGATAATTTTCCACTTGAATGACTGGAATGGTTTGACGAAAGTATCCTAAAGGTGGCAGCAGTTTTGGGAGCAAATTTCCCATCAGTTCATCTTTATCTGTCTGTAATGACAGTGGTCTGTACCAGCATCCCCCCTTCATTTTGATGTGGTGTTACCTGGGATCATTTTCAGCGATGACCAGGCTTTGGCTTTCTCTCTGAGCACTTCATAGCTTATACACACAGTGATGGTTTCCTTCTTTGAGAAGCATTTCACAAATTGACATTTTGTCATACAAGTCAAATCTCTCTGTTTTTTTGGGGGGTGGGGGGGTAATTCAATTCACTAAATAGCTGTCTAGCATTTGAAGACACTTAAATGTGGGGTATTTACAACAACACATATCATCATGTCTAAATACGGGTATACAGGCTGAAGGCGTATCTGCAATTAATTTCAAATATTAAAAACAAAAAAATCCTGTTTCTGTGTCATAAATGTTGTTTTAAAAATCCTTTTTCTATTATTTCGTTGTCTTTTTTAAATTTTTATTTTATTGGCTTTTTAAGTATCATACAGCACCTTAAGCGTATGCACTCTGAACCTTCATGACCTTTACACTGAGCCCTACCATGGGAACATATGGCCTAGATGAACTCTTCAAATGGGTTTTCCTTATAAGAGGGCACCTGACAGACCCAGTGGGGAGGGCGCAGACAAGGGGGGAGGGGGTGAATATAAAGCTCTATTCAAGCAAACCCAGCTGACACGGCCTCTAAGTGGATCTCTCCCTCTTGGCAGAGTAGAATGGCTGCCCTACGGATGTCTTATTCTCGCCAGGAAACAGTGAGGGTAACTACACTCCATGCATACAAATCACACCCTGACTCCACTAAAACATAGATGTGCCAGGCGCTGCTCTAAAAAACCAAAAGGATTAAAGGAGTACAGGAAGAGGGGATATTCTGGTGATGCTCTAATGGAGGAAGCGTGCAGTGGTTGAGAGGTACGTATCCTCCTGTCTGAGACGCAGCCAAGCTGAAGAGACTGTGGGCTTGATGCTTTGCAGTGCAGCACACTGACACAGCATCCAATCTTATGTATCACTTTCTACTTCCAAAACCATGAAAAAAAAAACAACGTCTCGGGTTGATATTAAAGTGTCCATTTATGCCCCTGTCATGTTTTCAGACTTATCTACAGTGTTATGATGATGAATTCACATCTTGTATGTGTCTGGGGGTAAACAAGGTAAATGTGCTGTACAGTTTTGCTATGCACAGACAGTTTCATGCTCCTGAAATTGCTCCCTTCTGTTTCTTTCTAGCATCGGCTCGCCACGATGTCATAGAGGGATGAATTTCATGGCACGTTCATATCATCCATGTGAGCAAGTACTTCAGCAGTCATTTTTAAAAGTGTAAATTTATGATTGCGCGGCAGTATCTGATCATACTTTTACTTTTGCTGGACCTGCTAGTATCTCACTAACTATTTTTGCTTCATTTATTTATTTGTTGTAAAACACTTCACAGAGTACTGTTTTATGAATAAAGCTCAGTAAGTTTCCAGATTTGCAAAAAGACTAAAGCTGGTCGATGCTCCAATGCTACAAGTCTGAACTGTAAGTGGCAAATTAACAGTGTTGTGTTAGCATTTGGCATGCGTGAGCACTTTAGAGGAAACGTCCTGGATGCAGTGATCATAGTAGCCAAGTCTCACACTGTTATGCTTTGTTTCACCCTTGCAAGGAATAAAACACGACCAATTCCACTGATTACTGCATCAAGGCAGCCTTGATTGTTGGCAGCTATGGAGTCAAAAGTAGTTTGGTGACATCTTCATTAGCTTTTCTGTTTCTTGAAAACTTCTACTACTACTACTACTAATAATAATGAATAAGCTTTTTTTAGAAAGGGCCAATGTACAGCTCAAACATAAATGTCACCATTTGATGTGCTCTACCAGTTTATAGCATAAGCTAATTCGCATCTGCAGTCCTTTGACAAGTTAAAAAAATGGATATACAATACAAAATAAAAAACAGAAAATATAACACTACAAGTTGCTTTCTAATTACACTACACAGACAAACACACACGTGCAGACTTAATCACTGGGACACACACACACACACACACAATCAAACCATTAATGATTACATATCTGATCGGTTTTTAACATCTTTTCAAGTTAGACTTGGAAACTCTCAGAGCGCTACAGCTCCTCACATCATCAGGCAGTGTGTTCCACTGATTAGTGGCCTTTACAGAAAAAGCCGATTGCTCAGTAACAGCACGGCAAAATGAATAATACAGTCTCTCACAGATGATATTCTCACAGCAGATTTGCCACATTTATACTTTTAACATGGCTTATACAGAACTATATACACAGACAATGACTGGATGAAAGACAACCTAATTTAAAATGTTAAACAATAGCTGGTGCTGAGCATGGTCTTTACTGAACAGGGACGTCCAGCTGTAATCTTTGTTGTTGTGGTTCGTTATATTGTCCATTTTCATATTCTGAATCAAAGTCTGGCTCGAACATGCGCGGAAGGTGTTGATATCATTTTCAGGAAATATTGATAATGTGGTCTGATTCAACCAATCAGAAAATATTTGAGTCAAATCTGCTCATTTTGAGGAAGAGCCAGTCAATAATGAAAGTCAAATTCTGTTTTTTTTTATTTTTAGGTATTATGCTGATTGAAAAGTTAGTGAGAGTGATTAAAATTAGACGTCTGAAAATTAGCCTGGTATGGGCACTGTGACTGATTTGTGTCTAATTCTTCTCACCAAGCCAAGAAGCTACACATTGTTGGGAAATAAAGAGACATTTCTTTTAAAAAAATTTTTCACCAAATTTATTTCCATAGGGATATAATATAAAGACCAATAACGGTGGACAAAAACTACTTAAACTATACTAAATATGACCCAAACCGACTGATCTGAAGAAGAGAGTGAGTGGCGAGTCTCTCTGAGAAAGTGTCACCGCAGTAAGACGAGCTTCACTCCCACTGAAAATGCAGCAAGTCTGTAATCTGAAACGCTCGGCTGCCCGCCGCTTGGCTTCAGTGTGGAGAGACACAGCCTGACAGACAGTTTTATTGCAGTGTCCACAAACTACAACACAGTAAAAGATCTCAATAAACAGATTTAAGATTTATTTGACCAGAAGGGGTGAAGTAAATGAGAGTTAGCAAATCAGTGATGACAGGAGGAATTTTGATTCTGGTTAAGAAATAGAAATAGAAATTACACTGCATTCATCCCAAAATTAAAAATATCTTTTGATAAACTCCATTATCTAATGACACAAGAAAATAAATTAAGATCAAATAACTCTTGGCTTGCTTGGACAGCGATTTGACTTGTTTGAACACATATAATGGCTGTGATGATTGTATAGTGACAAACTGTGCTATTAAAAGAATAATTCTCTGCTCTGTCAACTCGAGATGCTGAATCACATCAGACATTGCATTGTAAAGTGTTGCACAGGCAATGCTGGTGCCTCAGGAGTCAGCTCCTTCAGGAAAAGTGGGGCAGGAGTTAAGGAGTATTTGTCCATAGTCATGATCTGATGATCCAAGTATACATGTCCATATCTTAAAATGTCAGCCTTGTGATGCATTTCTGCTGCAATTTTCACATTATTACTCTCTGTGCCAGAGAGTGTAAATTAACCCAGTCATGCCCCACATATATACTCTGTCTGCACCATCTCACCCACTCTCCTTGGTTTGGACGGTACTTGAGTGGGAGAAAGGAACAGCTTTTGCCTCCAAGGCTGCTGAGACCGCTGCTTCCTGTGTAGACACGCCCAACGTGTCACAGCTGAAACATTTGACAGTGAGGGTAGCAATTAAGAGACGCGCTCAGGCAGATGTATTACTGTGAGTCACACTGAGCTGTCAGTTTTTTTGGAGAAATTAGCAGATGGAAGAAGGTACAGACAAATAACATATTAGCCGCTGACTCTGGATTGACAGCCCTCTTGACTTATTTTCTGAATAGTGTCCGATTTTGGTCAGTTTATTGAATGGTGATTCAGAGACTGGATACAGAAGGATTAGCTGGTTGGTCCGAGCAAGAACTGATTACACAAGATGATTCATGTCTAAGAAATATGCATGTTTGGTGGGATGATACAAAATTAAAAGGGACAGGATCCAGCAGTTAAACAGACTCCTTACTATAAATCAGCTTTGTAGGCTGCAGATGTACATTATGGACAAAATCAACAGTCTTTTTATCTCCAGGATGACAGACTGATGGGAGTCATGAGGGTATTCAGTTGTGTGGTGAAGGCTACTTAACAAAAGGCAACAGGAAGCATTATGGTGGAGAAAAAAAAATACCTCTGTGATTTGAATTAGAAAGAAAACAATACAGAAAATACTTAACTATTGGCACAGCTAGCCCTAATTATTTCAGCACAGAATGGAGGCCCTCTAAAGAAATATTTGTACCAAAGGGACTAGAGCCAAGAAGGTTGTCTGTTGTCTGCTTGGTAATTACTGTTGTGTGTGCATATGAGAGAGAGAGAGAGAGAGAGAGAGAGAGAGAGAGAGAGAGAGAGAGAGAGAGAGAGAGAGAGAGAGAGAGAG
>JBAMYA010058710.1:0-28836 GCA_037176975.1 Arrhamphus sclerolepis | reverse complement strand
CTGATGGGCCGTGAAGTAGTGAATTGGGATGAAAAAAGAAGAAAAAAAAAAAAAACCCAGGGGGAAAGGGGGGAAAAAAAAAAAAAAAACCCCCCCTTCAAAAAAAAAAAAAAAAAAAAAAAGCCAGTATCTTTGGTGATCTGCTGTGAAAGAACTGCACACACCAGTGTTCCTGGACTGATGTGCATGGGCTAATTACAGCAGATTACAGATTGACCATCCAGCATATTAATAAATAGCTTACACTTACATAGCTAACACTTTTAACTGTATTCCTACAGCTCCAAAGCGCTTTACACTGTAGTCCTTCAACCAATCACACACACATTCACATACCAGTGTCGGAAGAGCAGCCAGTCAGTGTCTTGCCCAAGGACACTTCGGTAGGCACAGGAGGAACTTGGATTCAAACTACCAACCTTCAGATTCATGGGCGATCACTCCACTAACTGAGCCACCTTCCTCCCTCTTAATAAACCATGTCTATGTTGCAACATGGTTACTTAGGCCTTTACAGTACGTCATTTATTATCAGAACACCTGAATCTTCCTCCCTACATTCCGCCTAGGATACTACTTACCTCCTTACCTCCTCAACTCCTTATCAGGCCAGCAGTGGCTACTCTCCTCTCCTCCACTTGTCCCTGGGGCCGGGGGCAGGTCTGTCTGTCCCTCCTCCTTTGTGTCTCCACCAGCAGCCGCTTCTTCTCCTGAACTGGTGCCCTGAAGGTCCACATTAATGTTTGGTGCGACTGTGCATACAGGCTTATTGCTCTCGGTGTGGGTGGCCCTGCTGCTGCATCAGATCTTGAAGCAAACATCTCTGGAAGTTTTGCACATTTGGTTGTGGCTGCCTTGAGATTGTTTCTCCTTTTTTCCCCTCAGCTTCTCTGCACCTCGGTTGCGCTCTGTGTTTATGGAGTCCGACACTCACTTTGCACAAGACCTTCAGGAGCCAACTTCTCAAAGTCCTGCTCAAGTGAATTTAAAGGGGGATGGGAGGGTGGAAGGGCTGAATGATTTCATTAACCAGTCCACGTGTAAAAAAACGACCAGTAGGCTGCGTGCCATGCTTAAGGGCCGGTGCTATGCTTACGAATTTTCTACATAATTACATTCCATGAAATAGGAAATTCCCAGCCCAAAACAGAATGGTGGAGCAGATGATCCAGGCCAGCTGGCTAGCGTTCTCACTGGGCTGGTTGGGACTGGTGACACGGAGCATCTGTAGGAAGATTAAAGTTTTTAACTTTATTTTCTACTCTATCTGAACTGGAGAGGCTAGTCTTACTGGTCTTCCACCAAACCCACTGTCATGGGTTGATCTGACCGTTCGCTTACTGTCACGTCTTTGCAGATCCTGCCATGTCTTCAGCCCTGCAGTTCACTTTCTACTCACCTGTTTGATCTCCGCCCATCTCATCACCTGCTGCCCATCAAGCTCATGAGCTGCTCTTTATATATACAGGCTGAGTCGTCTGGCTCCTTGCCAGATTGTCTAGTTCGTTTGCTCAGCCTTCCAGCGTTCTTTCATCCTGTCTGCCATCCTGCCGGTTCATGATCTGCCTTTGCCCTTTTTGGATTTGTCTGCCTTCGCTGCCTGCCCGCTTGGATTATCGACCTCGGCCTGTTTTTTGGACTTGATTAAAGCCTTTTGGACTATTCACTGCCTCTGCATTTGTGCTTTTGGGTTCTTCTTGTTCTGAGTCATTACACCCACATTAAATGCATTATATATTTAAAAATTAAATAAAATACAAAATAATCATATTATTATAAAAATAAAATAAAAATAATTGATTAAGTGATAATTTTTACAATCATAAAAAAATATTAATATAAAAAATATTTCAAAATAAGTTATATTATAATAAAAAATAACATTAAAAATAATGATTGTGATAATTTCTGTTGCAATAAAAAATAAATGATATTGACGTAAAACAAATAATATAATAAAAGAATGAATAAAATAAAAAAATTACTAATTAATACAATATAAAAATAAAATACCTGATAATAAGAGAATATAATATTAAAATGTGAAAAAGAAAAATGAACATGAAAATAATTATAAGTTTTAAAAAAAAAAAAAAACAATTAATATTTAAAGCCACAAGCAGCATTGAATGGGTCCTCGCACACACCTCCACCACCCGTGGTTGTCTGTCCTCCAGCGTTCGTGCCTACTTTGTTAAACAGTCAGTAACTGTAGGTTGAATGATGATCCAGACTAATAAATAACAATAAAGTTCAGTCTCCTTTAGTCAAGAATGTCTTGGACACAGCTTCCAAATTACTGAATCTGTGAAACTAATCACAAAATAAAAGTTCCATTTTAATCTACTGACTTTCCAAGGCACAATATAATGTAATTCTATAACAAAAATACTCTCAATATCATGTACACATTTCCCGAGTGAGACTGGTATTTAAATCACTGCATAGTTACAACACATCTAATCATCATAATATACAGCCGCAAACTCTAGCAGGAGAGCACAGTTCATCGTTAAGAAATAAACAAACGGCGTAATGTTTTTTTGTTTTTTTTCCGGGATTTTTCCCTCTTCACATGCTGCGCCAATCAGCTTCCATCTACGTCACCCAAAAACATGGTATTTTGTGAACAGCGCCGCCACATGAGTGGCATCCACAGTGGTTGGTTCGTTTGCAAAAACACTGGTGTGAATGTGAACCAAACTAGTTGAGAACTGCAACATTGGAACAAATTTTGGGCCCAAGCGAACAACTGTACCGGACCAACAGGTGTGAAAGCTCCCTAATGGTACGCTCACACAGCAGCATTGCGTCCATCATCAGTGTCACTGCTTTATGTCTCTCTCTCTCTCTGTCTCTCTCTCTCTCCATCTCCATCTCCATGAAACGTCTCGAGGGTTTGTCCAGTTCTTTTCAAGCAGCCTGAGCGCAAAGCGCAACAATTCCCTTTAAGTAAGTCCTTGATGTCATCAAACAGATGATTTTTTTACATCTTCTGGGTGTAGAAAAGAATTATTTTCATACATGTGATATGAAAAACCTTTTCGATTAGCTCAGTCTTTAATTGTTATGAACAGGCTCACTGGAGAGCAGCAGTTTACGGTTTATTTATACCTGCCACTAAAAGCAGCCTCGTACGTCAGTGAGCTTATTGATGGTCACTGAGGGTATTTTAAAATGCTGCTGGGTTTTCTTTAAAGCTTGTGACAGACTCAAAATGATGTGGTGCCTTTATTGTCATTCTAAAGAAAATGAGGCAGAAAATAAATTTTTGTTGCCATAGTTCTTTGTGGACCAGGTAAACTGCGTTCAAGCAAATGCCATCTCTCTGTTGCTCTTCCACTATTTTGTTTATATAAAAATAATTTATTGTCTGTTTTGCCATCCTTGCTAAGCCCAGGGGCCTGTATCATGAAGCTAGGTTTTGCTTTAGCGAGGTAACTTCAGGGTTAACCCTGGGTTTTCTGTATCATGAAACTGCGTAATCATCAAGGTACGTCACCTAGGTAACATATGCTGAATGGCTGACCTGCTCTGTAGCAGGGTAACTCAGGATTGAATCGTCCTACGTAAAGCCCCACCCACTGGCCAATCAGAAAAATGACGTGCTCTCCCAGACAGCATTAAATCATTATACAGTCATTGGACAGCACACATTCATCCTGCACACATCGGCACGATGTAAAAAGTTTTATCGGCACGGAAAATATCACTCAGAAGTCGCCCCATAATGGAAGAATAGCATCAGCTGGGTTTCAATATTTGCCACAGTTTGCCAAACAGAAGGTAGCAGGTTTGATTCCAGGCCTTGCAGTTACATTTTGCTTTTGTAAAATGTTATATTAATTTAAGTTTACAAACATCGGCCGACTACTTTCTACCACAGCTCAATACCTTGATGGATTTTATTCATTTAATTTTATTCATTGTGAGCTTCCCATTGGGATGAATAAAGTATCTATTATCTTCAGGCCACTAACTTGGAATATGGATATGATTTAATAGCAGCCAAGGCTTCCAGCTTTATTCCAGCCTGACGTTATATGCGAAGGACCAACTTACGGATGCAATGATGTTCTTACGTACATTTTTAACCCGCTCCCACGTCCTTGACACCCTGAGGGATTACATCTGGGAAAGATGACTTAATGACTAATTGCCATACATGCTATTCATTAGCACAACACACTGATTTCATGGGATTCACGGCTGTGATCAATTATTAGATGTATGTGTAACTTGCACATTTACGCTGTCCGTTATCTGTTGCCAGGCATTTTGTCTCCTTCTGGCAGCAGCAACAGTGTTAGATTTCTTGTGTAGATTGTCTTTTTCTTTATATTTCATCAGTATGAGTCGTGGTTCCTCGGCTGTGAAGTATGGCATTCTCTCTTTCCGTCCTATGATCATGGCACTCATGATTGGGATTGGTCTGCTACTTTGGAACCTGGCTTTTATACGTGCACGCTCACGGGTCTTGATAAGATAACCATGGGTTGAGTTACCAAATTGATAGACAGTGTTGTGTTACTGACTACCCTGCTGGGGTTTGCTAGGGTAAGTTGAACTGGTTAGGTCTGAGTAACCCAGGAAAACTTAACCCCACTTTGTGATACAGGCCCCAGCAGCAACAATTATTCATCTCAGGTCAACATTAATCAGTTCTCTCTCTCTCTCTCTCTCTCTCTCTCTCTCTCTCTGGGCTCTGTTTTTAGAAACGTTGCTCTTTAACCGGGACCTTTCGCTGTTCACGTGGGGGCCAAATACAAACGACTGAAAGAGTCAAATGTGTCATGACAGTAAACAAATAACAAAAGGAGCCAAAAGTGCATCTGCTACACAGTTCCCCTGGTTTCCCACATGAACACGGAGAAACACTAATGCCGGAGTGGTGATGGGTAACCGAGCTCAAAGCCAGCAAAACTACCAACACCACCCTTATTTCAGGCTTCACAGCCCGTTTTCACCCATCAGGACCTGGAGGTAAGAGAGCACCCGAGTAGCTTTGCTCACACAGTTGTTCACAAAGTGGTGAACCTCACCCCATCCTTGCTTGTGAATGGCTGAGCCTTTCGGGGATGCTGCTTTTATACCCAATCATGACACCTCTTTCCAATTCACCTGTGGAATGTTCCAAACTGGTGTTTTTTGAGCATTCCTCAACTTTCCCAGTCTTTTCTTGCCTCTGTACCAGTTTTTTGGGGGAACATGTTGAAGACATCAAATTCAAAATGAGTGAACATTTGCAGAAAAACCCCAATAAAGTTAATCAGTTTGAACATTAAATATCTTGTCTTTGTAGTGTATTCAAATGAATGTAGGTTGTAAAGGATTTGAAAATCATTGTATTCTGTTTTTATTCACATTTTACACAACATCCCTGCTTCATTGGAATTGGGATTGTACTTCATGGACCAAAAATACTCCTATAATTACTCCTGTAAATAGAATTACAATATAGTTTATGTAAATAAGACCTAGGCAGTACTTTGTGATATTAATTAGACTAAACAGCTTGTCTTTGGGGAACAAGGAAACTGGAGCACTAGGGGTAAACATATGCGGACACAAAGAGAACATAAAAACTCCACACAGGAAGAGCAGCTGAACCAAGATCCACCTGAACTGCTTGCTGTGAAGAGTCAGTGAGAACTACTACGGGAGGACCTGCAGAAGGATAAGGGAGAGAAACTACAGAAGACAGACAATGGTAATGCTTTTTGATTACAGCTGAAAACCACATCCCTAATTACATACATGCTTGGCTTTATAAAATTTCACTTCCCATACAGTTGTTGTGGTAGTGAAATATAGCTATGAGGACCCAAACTGCTTTTAAATGTTTATTTCTGTCATAAAGTTGGACATTTTAACATGGGGGTCAGTCAGTATCGACTCACTTTTGGAACCTGTCCTTAGTGTTCAGTTGAAGAACTGCAATTTTCTTTCTTTTCTGTGTTGAAGCAGACTAGCAGCCCGGATGTAGCCCCTTGTATTTTAAACAGGTGGCCATGTAACCCCCTTTCAGCAGCACCCCCCCCACACCCACCACCACCCCCACCCTTAATTTCTCTCTTCTTTCCCCTCCCTGGTGAGCTGCATGGTTTGCAGGCATGTGCGTGATCTGAATTTCAACATGGGTCCCTGTTGCTCTGCTGCTGCACACATTTCTCCTTTTCTCTCCCTTTGGCTCTGACCCTATGGATTAATTTTTCTTTTCCCTTCCTCGTCATCTTTCTCCCGTTATCTTGCAGTGCGATCACATCAGAGCCGGAAAATTAAATTCAGCCAATTATCTCAGTAAATGAAATAATATGCACCTGTAAAATAAGCAATGTTTGACTGCAGGGGATGGCCACATATACATTCATCTGTATGTGCTGTCATGGGCTGTTTTTGAAGAATATGAGCCACATCAGAGACATTTCACTCCTATTTTAACATCATGGGAACAAAAGTTTTGTCCTAACTGCTTTGGGGTTGTGAACCTTTCAAACCTTGAAGGCTGGCTGTCAGTTTTGTTCAACCTTCACTGTTTTCAGTGAGTTTCACATAGTTTGTGAGGTAGTTGAAGGAAAGGTGATGCTTAGTGATCTCTGTTATCGCTGCAGAAGATATCACTGCTGCTGGGAACAAGGTGCACAGAAAGAGTTATTCCAGCTCCTGTTGTGCAGACATCAGATACCAACTATGGAGCTGTCATTGCTTAATCATCTTGACTGTAATCCATGCTGTGTGTTGATGCCAGTCACGACAGATATGCTGCTTCAGAGCCTGTGCTCCCCTGGAGATTTCATGCAGATGTCTGCCATAAGATAGTGGATATGATCAGTAACTTTGGTTAAATGTCAAAGGAAATGTGGCTTTTTTCCATTTTCATCCTGCAGTCACCAGCAAGACCAACGAAAGAGAAATGAAAATATATAAGGACCCTCCCAGTCCACCGTTTTACCTGCAATGTCGAGGTTAAAAACAATCATGGGACATGTGGGCTCTTTGTCTGTGACTAAAGCAAACGCAAAGGATTTGTTTGTAGTCATGTAAATAGTGACCCCACAAGATCCCCAGTTTTTGCTGTGATGATGTTCCCATATGGTATCAGTTCAGAGTCTAATGTATTAAGAATCAAAGCAGAGAGTCTGCAACCGAAAATTCAAAATGTGTAACTGAAAGTTCAATAATCTTTCTCAGTTACACTCTCTTTTCTTCTATCAGTTTTAAAACATCTCTGTTTTCAAATTGTCTTTCTGAGTTGCTCTTTTTCTATTTGCAGTTGATTCTCAGCACATTGGGCTCTGAACTAACACCATGTTCCCAATGCAGGAAATCTTGGGAGTGGAACACAAAATCCAAGGGACTAGTACAAGAGAAACTGAGAAACTGGCCAGAAACAAATCTAGAAACAGACAACAGGATGTACCAGCAATGAAGAGAGGAAGCACAGGGACTTGATGCAGAACCATCAAACTATGAAGGTAAAATAGAAAGTAACCACAAAGGATACAAGAAAACAAACAACCAAAAATTCAGGAGAACTGAGAAGAATCCTAAAAAACACAAAAGATGCCTAAACTGTTTTCAACTTATTTTTTCTTTTTTTTTTGACGACGGCTGCAGGGGGAAGATATCTTCCTGGCTTCAGCTGGTGGACGCTCCTCCACCATCTCACTCGTTTTTTCCAAGATACAGTCCTGTTATTACCTGTGCAAAATAAAAGCTGTCAGAAAAACAGAACAGAACATTACAAACTCAGATGTCAAGCAGTTGAGCGAAGATCCCCTTAATGGAAAATCAAATGATTGCAGGTAGAAGGTTGATTACAAGATAGAAATGTTATTTATCAACAAATGAATTAACATTTCCCAGTTTCTGTTTCTGAAATGTGACATTTTGCTTCTTACATTGAATGTGAAATGTAGCTTTGGCCTTTAAGAAACTCTGCAGCCTCCAGCTGATGCACAGCGCTGCTGCCAGAATTCTTCTGATGAGGATTAGCTGGAGACATCATATTTCATGGCTTCCTATTAAATTCAGGACAGAATGTAAAAATACTTCTTAAATAGAAGAATAATTTAGGGCCATGTTCTTTCTTCCCTGACAGAACATTTCTCCAACCTATCCCAACACAACACTTGGTTCTCTGTCTGCAGGATTACTTTAGTTACTTTTGGACTATTTTGAACCTGTCTATACAAAGTGTCTTGAGACAGCTTTCGTTGTGAATTGATGCTAAAGAAATAAAGTGAACTGAATTTATTTAATTATCCATCCATTGCCATCTTATTCCTATTTCAGGGTCATGGGGACTGCTGGAGCCGATCCCAGCCGCCTTTGGGTGAAAGTTGCTAGTCCAGTGCAGGGCCACATGTACACAAACAGGGACACCTACTCATAATCACATTTTGAATCACCAGTTATCCCAATGTACCTGTTCCTGGACTGTGGGGCAAAGAATCAGGAATACAAATAGCTGTCATCCAGTTCTTTATGACTTGTCTGTATCTGTTTTTTATGGATAGGTGTAGCTGAGTATCATCTGCATAGAAATGAAAGTTTATATCATGCTGCCTGATAATAGTACCTAAAGGAAGCACATACAGAGTGAAGAGTAAGTGTCCCAAGTACAGAACCTTGTGGAACACCACGGCCAACTCTGGTGTATCAAGAAAACTCCTTATTTACATGAACAAACTGTAATCTACAAAGATGACTCAAACCAAGCTAATGCAAGTTACTTCCAGTCCAATAATGTGTTCAAACCTCTGTAGAGGAATATTGTGATCCAATGTATCAAATACCTTCTAAACTTCAGCTTTAATGTTCAGTAGTTTTCATTTCTGCCATAATGACTTCTTTGTTTGTTTTTCTATAATGATAAATTCACTAATACTAGCCTGTAGACTCGGGCTCTACAGGCTAGATTCGTGCCATTGACAGACCTACTGCTGTTGCTTTCTTTTTAATATTACTGACAAACTATTGTGTAAGATGAGTTCATCACAGACATGTAAAAGTTAGTTTAAAGACAGATTTTAAAAGACTAACCACCCTCAACTGAAAAAGACTTGACTATTTAGATCTTTATTCTTTCACATATGTCTCAGTTACTGTTTGTACTTTATACTGGTATTCATACATCAGCCTGCGAGTTGCACCTGTGTGGCTGAGGTGTTTTCTCTCTAATTGCAGCTTTGGTGAGATACGAGCACTATACAGTACTCAAGACGCAAATTTCATAGCTCCTAGTGTGAGGACACAGTTAAAATGTGAGAAAATCATCCTGCCTCTGTTCTCATTGAGATGCATCTGAGCGGAGCTCCTGTTTCTGCTGCCGTTGCCCCTGCAGGTTGAAAACGACCTACGGAGACGGAGTACAGTTGCAATAGCAGCAGTCAAAGAGGCTGCAGCCTGAGGGCCGACAGATGCATCATCTAGCTGAACCGGGTCGCAGAGCATCAATTAGATATCTTTGCTGGACTGTGAAGTGAAAGAGAACATTTTAGTCTGTTTTACTGCCTTATTCTTTGCTGGTCTGACTGTTCCAAAAAAGACAAACCTAGTATTCAAGAAGTGTGCTATGCTTGTGCTTTTCAGTTCTTTCACAGACACATCTAAAATTAGAGGCATATATGATTTAAACTTCCAAAATGTTCCCAAAATGTGTAAATAAATATTGCTCTATAGACAAGTAGTAGCCTCATTATGGACTGAACTTTAAACCCAATAACATGTTCAAGCCTATATTAAAGAATGTTGTGATCAACTGTATCAAAAGCCTTCTAAGCTTCAGCTTTAATGTCCAGCAGTTTTTATTTTAACCACCATGAATATTTTGTCTGTGATTTTCCAAAATAACAAAGAAGCCGAAAGAAAAAATAGATGATTGACGGAGGACAATTTGGACCCAGACTCTACAGTCTAAATGTGTGCCATTGACAGACCTACTGCTGTTGCTTTCTTTTTAATATTACCAACAAACCATTGTGTTAGATAGTTTGTGCATCTACAGTTCTTTCAACCATTATTTGTGTTTCTTCTTTTTAGTTAACAAAATACCTGGACAGTGCAGAATGTCCTCATTCAGGTACTGTGTATTGTCACTTCCACTTTCTTCTACCCCTTTACATCTTCGCCAGGGACAGATTACTTTGCAGATTCATGACTGAACTCCATGTTCTCAGGCTTTGATCTTTGTCTCTTTGCTGCTAACAGACGGTGAGGCCAATTAACTTAGTCAAATAATCCCAGACCTCTGGGTCGATGATTAGAGGAATCTGTTAAACGTATACCAGGTTTATCCACCTTACTGGACAAAACTCTTGTGTGTTATCATATCAAAATGTTAGACTCGTCCGATTGTATTATGTATGTATCATCAAAGTATTATTAGTCTACTACATGTGTAAATTACACTCTTGCTTGGATGTGAGCTCACACTCATAATCTAATTATCAGATATGTGCTGTGTTCTGCTGTAGAGGGGTTCAAACTGCAGTTATGATCATATTACTGCATCCTGTGACCACACTGAATCCCATGAACCTCATCTTGAGGACATGGAACAAAACCAGCATCCCTCCTCAGATCTGTTTGTTTTTTGAACACGCCTCGCCTGACATTTCCACAAGCCGCTTCAATGGTGGACTGCGTCGAGAGGTGGCAACAGCAGTGTCGTCTTTCATGTCAAGTGGCCTCGGCTGACGCCAGCAGAAAAGATTGTGGATTTAGAGCTTCAGTGAATTCTCCATCTGGGACTAAACATGACTTCCACTCTTTCATAACAGAAATGCTGCACCAGCATCACTCAGCATCCGGTTAAATCAGTTTACCCATGTTCAGCTTTTTCAGGTTTAATCCCACTGATGGTGGCCCACATTGATAACAAATCTCTGCTAACCAAGTTCCAGGGAAGAATGATTGAATAAACCTGAAGTTGAAAATAGACTGAAGCTATTCTTCTCAGTCTGTTAGTCCTATGAGATTACAGCAGATGACAGCGTAGACAGTCTTCTACCGAGCCAGCTGTGATGGCATGATCCAAAATGTGTTATATTATATGCTATTTTCAGGAGAAAAGCTCAGTGAAGCTGGGATATTTGAGAGTTGTATTGCCTCCGTTTAATGAGCTGCACATTTGGGATTTTGGTATCTAAAAGAGAAAGTTTCACATAAACAAGCAGCATGCATCTATGAAATTTATGTAATTTTTTTTGTAGTAAATGGAAAATAAATCATAAATGCAACATAGAAAAAAAGGTAATTTCTCTGTACCAAAAGCATATAATTCATTGCGTATCATGAGAACTGAAACAAAAGCTTTGACTTGATGCAACCTTGTAACTCTGTTTGAGACCTCGGTTTTAAAATTTGTCCTTTAATGCAGTTGTTTTCAACTGGTCTGGCCTTAATGACAAGCTGTGAACCAAAAATGTTTAACTTCTCAAATTAATTTAATGATAAGATGGTTCAGTTTGAACCTGCGATAGTACAGAATATCACGGTGTGCCAAGACAAAAAACAAGTTTACTAATAAACCAAAAGTATCAGCAGAACTCAACAGTCTTTTCATGCACAATCATGAAATAAAAGAGACTCAAAAAATATGTACCTTCAGCTTTTTTTTTGTCAAAGCAGAACCCTGCAGCCCACTTTTGGGTCACAACCCGCCAGTTGAGAATCACTGCTTTGGTGAACTGCTGAGATTTGTGTGACATTTCAGACCCAGATAAGATAAATTATCCAGCTTCTGCAAGTTCATCTCCATCCAGAATCACATTGTTCAGCATTTGACGTTCCTCTGAAATGGGTAGCACAAAGCTGTAGAACAGATCTCAAAACAGATATACTGTATCTTAGAAGAGGCCACTCTGCTTCATGCCTATTTTATCATAAATACTGTATATAATATACCAGTTCTATGGTCTCTAGTTCTAAGGAAGCAGAGACCATAAACTCTGCTTCTTTTGCATTCTTGTGTAACATCACTGGACAAATGAATCTTTTTTCTTGAAGACATTCACCTTCCATACTGAGGGCATTATTACACCTAGTTGAAGATGAAACCAACACTCCCGTACACTGCACGACTTCAGCATTCGCATATGATTATAACATCTTCCACTGTACTGTTGCATTTGCTTATTCTTGGGTACGATGTCAAGAATGGTATGCACAGTCTGTACAATGATGAGCCCTTGTGAATTGTAAGCTGTGACTAATGCGGAGATGTGGACAGATGAATAATTGTGTAATCAGTATGTGGTAAACAAACAAAATGTGAAAATAAACCACTCTGTTGTTGTGTGTGCCAATAATGCTTTAGGTCGGGTTCACACTGTACAATCTTTACAGTCTTATAAGATTATTTCAAGTCAAGTCGAGTTGCATGACGTGAAATCAGTAGATAATTCATCTCCAGCATGTTCCACTGCGTGACTGAACATACGTTGAATCGTGGCTACAACAGAAATAAATCTGATTGTATTTCAAGATCTAAATGCAGCGTATGGAGGGTGAAGAGTACCAAAATACAATAAAATAATAACTCATAAAATAATTAATGAAATTTGTCTTTAATTTAATAAAACTGGAAATAAATACACAAACAATTTATGAAATATGTAATTAATTATAAGTGCCTCAAATTATTTAATTTTTAAAAAATTGACCTATCACTAAGCCCCGCCTCCCTTGGTTACTGTTGCTAGGTCCAACATGTCATCCAGACTTGCATGGCGATCTCATTGTCTTACTGCACTCCGAGGGAGAAATATTGGACAATTTTTGGAGGAATAAGGCAAATATTTCTCATAAGAGGCAGACAAAAGGGCTTGCCGTACTCATTTGAAGGATATATTTAGGATGTCTTGGCCACTCGGCAACAAAATAAATGATAAAATATGGATAAAAATAAAAGCTAAAGCTTACAGATCGCAGAGTAAGAATGAACCACCACATCACCTGGTGATCAAGACAGAGGAACACAAAATAAAGGAGCAACACTGTTCCTGTAAAGCTGGTTAGGTGTCTATTCACTATTATAATTATTACTAAGCAAAAGCAGTAGGCCTATATAACATAACATTCAGGAGCAGGTTGGCTAGTTTTAGTTTTTTTCTTTCTTTTTTCATTCTGAGTTCACTGCTGGCAGTATAACACAATACTATGGTTATTAGACGTGTTTACTTACCTTGCAACAGACAAAGCTGTACTTGTTGATCTTTGAGGTGTTCAACTGGGTTTGAGGCCATCCACAAAGTTTAATCCACAGTCTACACTTTTCGGGGTGTGTATATATATACATATATATATGTATGTATATGTATATAGATAGATAGATATATGAAAGAAAGTCCAAACCAGCTCCAAATGAAGTTGTGAAATTAAGTTTTCTGAAGTTGTCAGACTTCTGGTGGGAGGTTCTGTGTAGTGATGTGATTGGCCAGTCTGCGTTCTGGGGGCGGGGCTTGCGATATGTCAATAGTCTCTCAGACGGGAAGACGTTCAACCAATCTGCGAAAAGCTAGTCTGGAAATCTAAGTGCACTGCTGGCAATTGTACATTTGCTCAGCAGGGACGTCTGACCGCCCTCCGCTGGGACTCATTAAAGGTGCATTTCCACTGGCGGCAGTTCTGGGTAGTTTTTTTTTAGGTTCAATCGTTGACACGCATCTCCATTACCAGGAACGGCGTCGCTAAAAAGCCTTTCAGGAACCTCAATGGGACCAAAAGACCTCCCCGTCGTAGGAGAGGTACTGAGAGCGGTCCTAATAAACATCTGGTTGGTGGTTCTGATTCACTGATTGGACACGCTGAAGGCAGAAGATGACGTCATTCAGCCGCCTGAACTCCACTTCACACACGAGTCGTCTTTTCTCACCATCGCTGTGCAAAAGTCAAACAGAAACTGTCAAGCTCTGGGTTTCTCAAGCGCCTAGAGATGACTTGTTGTAAATAGGCGCTATATAAATAAATTGAATTGAATTGAATTGAAACGCTACAATCATCTTTAGTTCCGTCACATTCACAATTACCATATTTTCTTTTCTTATAATTAAACATTTCCTCAGTTTAAACATTTGATATTTTTTCGATGTTATGTTGAATAAAATATGGGTTTATGAGATTTGCAAATCAAAGCATTCAGTTTTCAAAACAGAGTCCCAAAAACGTTTGGAAGTTGGGAAGCAGTTCCAGTCTGGATTGTTATTATGTTTCATAAATGCAGCAGGTTCATATTTAAAATCCTTTATAGTGAATTTATATGTTGACAAACACTCAAATGATAAAGTCAAGGCAAGACTTGACTCTCTGGATGTTCTACCAACAGCTGAGCTAAACATCTGCTTTAATACCAGACTCATTCTGCCAAGACAATTGAAACATGGTCTCTTAGGCCATTTCTTATGAAAAGCTTTCTAGTAAAATTACTTAAATTGCTTCGTCTTTGCTCTGTAAACAGGAGAAAACTAATTATCCAGTTCTCTGCAGAAAACAAAGCCTACTAACAACTCAGATGTATCTCATTTATAGAGAATGTGTCAAATGGGGACTTTTAATGGTTCATCTTTTGTAACCTTGTGACCACGTTTTCATTTCCTGCTATCTAACATCCCAGAATCAGCTCAGAGAAAATAAGTGCATTTCCCCAAAATGTCAAACTCCTCCTTCAGAGTTAATTTGGAGGCTGCTCCAACTTCTGACTCCAAAACAGCTTCTGCCCGTGATTAAGAGTCATATTTCTCGATGATTGCAGATCCATCATCCTGTCTGTGCTACCGCTCCAGGCCTGAAAGACTGCTCTCTATGCACTTGACGCTCTCAGCTTATTTCCCAGAATGTCAACTAAATTGGACAAATGAGGGAAATATGTCGCTGGAAGAGGAAAGGACTTGGCACAAAAAGTCATCCTTAAACTGGGAGCTGATGATGGCTGGTGTCGACCAGTGCTGACTGTTTGCCAGAGGCAGATTTGTGTAGATAGAACTTGTAAATGGGGTCCCAGGGAAACAAGCCCCTCCCCATCTGACAGCGTACTTTACATCGTTCTTGTGAAATCTGAATGTGTAATTACCGTTGTGTAAATATGCGTCTGCATTGTATAAATGATACAAACAGTGTGATTACCTGATTTGCAGATTGTGATTGGGGCCCTGATGGACGGTTAATACATTGTGGATAAAATGCATCAACCAATGAAAGAGGAAACAAAGAATCAGAGGTGTCTGACCATGATTTCAAAATCACAGCACAGAGGTCCTTTGGCAACAGTGCATGTGCATGGTTGTTTTTAATGTTTTTAAATCCTAAACATACAGTCATGTGTCTTTTTTTTCTTTTTTTTTTAACCAAAAAGGCAGAAAAATGTGGGCAATACTAAGTACCCCCCTCACTGCATCTATTGGATTTTAGAGGGAAAAATTGCACCCAAATGCTGCTAATCATCAGCATTTGATGAACTAATCATTAGTTGGTTGACATGTTGACACATTGACTGGTCTGGAGCATTCAAGTATGCATGAACACAATGCCAAAGAGGAAAGAAACAATCTGGCAATCTGGAAAGGGTTATAAAACCATTTCCAAACTATTTGGAGTTCAGTATTATACATTAATGAAGCTTAGGAAGTGGAAATCATTTAAGACAGATGCCAATCCTCTCAGGAGCAGTGATCCCAGCAAAAAGACCCTACGGGCTTCCCTGGCCAGGTCCATGATTGCACAATCATCAAAGCAGACACAATAACCATACAGTTTGTTTAGAACGATTGGCAAGAGACTCTTCTGTTTGAGTTTTGTGGAACTGCATCTGAACAAACCACCCTGAGTCTGACACCCCTGGTCTGCGGTATGTGAGAGTATCCTTGAGACAAATGTGAGGCCGTCCGTCTGACGGCTGAAGCTCAGTCGAGACTGAGTCATGCAACAGGAAAAGGATCTGAGACACAGCAGCAAGAGAACAGCAGAATGTCCAAAAAATGAAAATAAAAGAATGTGGTTTTGGAATGACCTTGTCAAAATTTCAGACCTAAACCCAACTGGATGCTGTGGTTGGACCTAAAGACAGCTCTGCTCAGCAACTTCCCCCAAAACCTCAACATACTGAAACAATGACGAAGTTATGCAGAAAGATGAGTTACTGCTGCTAAAAGTGACTCTACCAGCTGCTGAATCATGGAAGTACTTTATTTATTTATTACCTATTGTTTTGCTTTATGTTTGTTAAATTTACTGTGGCATGATGAAGAACAAATATAAGGTGCTGTTCAAAGGTTTTACTCTATAATACCACAATATTGCAATGCCCAGTTGATTTTTCAGTGCATTTTTACTCAAAATATAAGACAAAGAACGGGATTCCTGTAATATAAAAAACAAACAAACTGTCATTTGTCAGACTGTAATGCTTCACCTAAGATCAACTTTATGTCCTGGTGTCCTCAGAGTAAACTGCTGCCGTGTCTCCAAAGACAGAAAAAAACACAGGATACTTCCCAGTAAACAGATGCCATCTTCACAAAGTTCACTTCTTAGGCTGCTTCTTTAATCTGTGTTGTGACATCAGGGCCTTAGACCGGAACCTTTGCGTGATCTTCTATTAAAAAGTCAGTGAGTCATCTGGAGGAGGGGCCTGAAGTGTGCGGCATGTGGACTCTGTGGAACTTAGTTTGGTAGAAGGTGGGCAGGTCCTGATCAGCTGTTGCGCCTCCACTGTAAAAAATATCCCCATGACGAAGTGTTTTAATCCTTACTTCAGGTTATAGGTGTGATTTAGTTCGATTATACCGCTCGGGGAGGGAATTTAGCTCAATGAAAGGTGTTGCGTTGCGTCATATGAATTATTTAAGACTTCAGTTTCAGTTTGGAGTTGATTTTTTTTGCAGTGTGCGGGCTTTCTGGATCCTCCCAGCAATTTCTCGTCATTTACCCATCTGCTACGAGATAGCCCAGTATAAAAACAGAGGCTGGCTAAAATATGATTAGATCACACTGAAGTTTTGGAATCCACTTCAGAGTTTCTTGTAAGGATCAACCGACCTGCGTGACGGTGATGCGCGTGATCCAAAAGTTTAACCACACTTAGAAAGTGTTTAGAAGTTCACTTTTTCAGCTTAATTATTCAGGGTTTTTTTCTGAGGAAAGGATCAGTATATATATTTATATATATAATTTTTGGCACTTATAACTTTTGTGGCTTTGAACCCAGGTGGAGATGGCAGAAGGAGACTTTTACACGATGGGAAACCGGCAGCGGTTTCCTAGAGATCCGTTTGGAGAGTCGCCTTTCAGGGATCAGTCTCCGTTCAGGGATCAGCTGGCGACCCGGTTCATGGAGGACGAGTTTGGGATGCCACCTTTCCCCGACGATCTGGGGATGGACTGGCCCGGGTGGGCTCGGCCGGGCCGGCTGAGCACGCGCCTCAGCACCTCGCCCTTTGGCGGCGGTTTACGCACCGGTTTCCCCCCCGCGCGCCAGTCCACCGGAGGCGGCCCCGCGCTGTACACCAGCAGGTACGGCGAGCCCCTCTCCCGGGGCTCCCCCACCAGCACCGGTGGGGAGCCCTGGAAGGTCTGCGTGAACGTCCACAGCTTCAAACCGGAGGAGCTGCACGTGAAGACGAGGGACGGATTTGTAGAGGTTTCAGGTGAGTCGGAACATTGTTGGAGAAAGAAGATCGACATGCCCCCAACATGACTGTAGGATCAAGTTGAATGAGAATGTGGGCCTTTTGAGGAAAAGAACTTCATACTTATGGCATTTGTGACAGCTGTGACGTCACTGTACAGTGGCAGGGGGTCATTTGTTTTTATGGAAACCTTTTTTTCAGTTCAAATTCAAATGAAACATTTAAGCCACAGTTGTTTATGGAGCACACCCTCTCCAAAGTTGATATTAAGGATAAAACAAGTTAAATATTAGCCACTTTTCAAATAGAATGTAAACAGAAGCGAATAGCCTAGTTGTATGTTGAACTTCTAAGTTGAACCATTGAGGACACAATATAGAAACTATATCAAATAATCAATTTTAGGACATAAATATCAGTCTTTAAAAAGCAGAATTCTTTACAGCTCAAATGTCCAAATTAACTGGAACAAAGCTGTGATTAAGCTTGTTCTAACTGGTCTCGGCGTTAATAAGTGGTGACATGGAAGAGTGGGACACATTTGGGGGACTGGGACTCACAAGTTGGCAGGCAGATCCTCAAGCTCAGACACCTGTTTCAGATTCTTGGAAAATCGCTCCGCAGCCACTCATGAGCTCGATTTAGCTTTAAGGCAAGGCCCTGTTTACAATAAGAAGAGCACAGAGAATGTTCTGGAAGGAAGGGGGGGGGGACTTCGCTGTGACCCAGCGGTCCTCCTCTCTCTGCTGGTGTCACTGATTACAGAAGCAAGTTGAGGAAACTGCTTCCTCCCCCCCAATGATTTGATGAATTCCAGGGATACCCAGAGCTGAGGAGGTTACAGAGGACAGCAGCCCCCCCCCCTCCACATCCCCTTTCAGCTCAGAGGTTTTTTTTAAACACATTGTTGGTATGTCGGTTGGGTTATTCAGGCGGCTCCATGTTGGGCCTCTCTGCCTGCCCGCCGCGGTGCTCTAAAAGTGCGGCGGGGAATGCAATAAAAGCTTGTTAAAGGCATCCGACGTATGAATGGGCAAATCTCTAACGCAGACACGTGTTAAAAGCTGACTGAAAGGAGACAATAATGCGCTGAAGGTCGCTAATGGTGGACCACAGATGCTCTCTGGACTCTGAAGTGGACCCTTTTTTAATTTTTTTTTCTTTGACGCTGGACTTTTCTGTATCTGAAATGAAGTGGAACACCTGTTTCTTGGTGCTGCATAACTCCAAGCAAGTGTGCAGTTTACCAAATTAACACAAAGCAGCTGAAACACAAATATGGTTCAAAAGAGCCATCAGTCGCAGGAGTATAATCAGATACACGTAGCTAGCTAAAATCATACAGCAATTATTGAACTAGTACAACATTGTTATAGAGGAACCTCTAATGCCGTACGACTGAAAATACGCTGAGTCGTGGCTACGACAGAAGTAAATCCAAGTGTATTTCAGGCTCTAAGTGCAGCGTCATTAGCAAAAACTCAATTATACATTGGTATAACATTGGAACTTTCAGCTTTTCCGTTGACCAACCATAATGGGTTTTGGTTGCGTTTGAGTGAACAACCCCAAGAGCCAAAGAAGGGCTCCTTATGGTACTTGTTTTCGTTTAAACCTTGACTGCCGCGTGGAATGGGAAGTCTCGCTTCGGGAAGCCATTAGCCACACATCAGCTACACTAGAAGCCCCCTTCTGCCAGAAGCAAATGTCAGTCAGCTGGCCAAGAAAACAGTCAAAATATCTAATTATTTCATTTATATTTTGGAATTAGCTGCAGCAGCTTCAGATAAACCTTTAAAGGTAGCTTGTCACTGACAGGAAAGCGTTTGATCCAGAGGTGGATCAAACTAAGGTTCCCTTAGTCGACAAATAAACAGGGTTTTGGGTAACTAAAATGAGCTACTATGATGCATAGTGAAGGCATTCAGCAATGTTTTTATTTCGATGTGGAAATCCTTCTAAACTCTAAAGTCAAAGGATAAAAGGATGGATGCAGTCCAGTTGAGTGGCTGCTAAATCTGACTGAGACAGTATCAAAGATACTGTACATAGTCCTGTCGGGTCCAGGCTTATCACCTCCCATTTTTATATCAGTTTATACCAGATGAATTTGTAAATAGTGCTATAAGTCATAAAAAGGAAATCGTGTTATTCTAAATATGCAGTGAAACTATAAGTTAAAACCACTGAGCCATTAATAAATCATTTACTGGGTTTTAGAGTCGAGTCAAAGACTTATTTTTGCGACCACAAGAGTCGCCCCCTGCTGGTGACTGGATAGATTTTACTCCGTTTATGCTTTACTAAAAATAGGATCCAAGGTTGAAATTTAGGACCTCAGAAGCTGTTTTTATATGAACGTAAACCATTAATTATCCGCGTTCTGTGTTCTGTAGCTAAAGTGACTTATTTTTGAGATGAATTGCATCAGAGTAACATGGATACGTGCACCTTAGGTCATCAACACCCCGTTCTGAAGCCTCATAAGTTACATTTGAGCACCGCCCTCTTCCATTACACACACTAAGAGACATCTGGAATTTGGTATCCACATGTCATGAGAGCCTTAAAAAACAAGGGGAGACATCGCCTAGTTGGATCTCTCCCCCGACCAGCCCTTAATTATCCCTGAAATATCACCGGGGACCAGTTTTTACGTCTGAAGTCACGCCAGTGTCTTCATAATAATGTCATGACCTCACTGGTGGCCATAACTCACTCCTCTGCAGAGCGTCAGCCTCCATCTCTGGAGTCCAGCACTTTGGCAGCCACAGACATCACTGTGGGGGTATAAGGTAGCACGTAGCCAAACCTGTCGTGCACAAAAGGGGTCAAGGGGTGGGGCAGGCCACTCCGCTGACCACGGCGTTGACATTTAGCGGCCCGGGAGCAGCTGCTACAGACAGGCTGGTCATAAACGGCGAGGGAGAAGGTGGAGGAGGGGAATTTCCAGGATGGAATGTTCTTTGCAGCTTTAGATCTGTGTGTTTCTGTAGAACAGCCATTCTTGGAAACAACAACGAAAAGAAAAAAGGATTTTAAGCAACGCTTAACAGGGAGAGACTGAGCACGTTCAAAGAGAAAGCTCAGTTATATCGTTAACTCCTTTAAGACTGAAACAAACACGTGTTCGGTTTCCACAGTGCTGAACGTTCACGTTCTTCATCACTCATTCTTTTTTAGGAAAACATGAAGAGAAACAGGAGGAGGGAGGCATCGTGACAAAGAATTTCACAAAGAAGATACAGTGAGTATGACAGTAAATGAAGGCTAAGATTTTTTTCTTTTTCTTTTGTATCTCCGCACATTATGAACAACAAAAGAGAGCCATTGATTCATGAAGCCCATATGTCAAGTGTTCTTTTCTTTTGTCATCAAAATAACTACTGCGCTTGTGAAGAGCTTCTTCAGTGGTTAATTTTAAAGGATGAGTCGAAAATGTTTGGTGAAAAACCACAAACATAACCTGCCTCTAAAGTTCACCAAGCACCAACAGTCCAACTGAACTGCCAGGTTGGACAGAATGTACAAAAATATGAGGTAGTTCCTCGACTGATCACTGGGGGGCAGAGTCCAGGGGTCAGTCGATCTCCATTCACGTAAAATGAAATGAAATGACAATGAAAAATACTTTATTTATCCCAGAAGGGAAATTCAATATTGTAGTAGGGTTTTTTCTCAACAGTAAAAACAATATTGACAACAATAATAATAATAATAATGACAATAATAATAATCACGATGAGGTCTTGTTGTGGAGGCTGATGGCTGCTGGCAGGAATGATCTTCTGTATCGTTCTGTCAACGGAGCTGCAGAAGCAACACTGTGTAAGGGTTAGTTTTAGTTGGGATTTAGTCGGGATTGTGATCTTGAACGCCCCTCTCTGGTGGGGGAGCGCAATTGCCTGTTCCCGCTGTCATAAGGAGCGATGCAACCGGCGAATCCTGAGGGCTCATTCGGAAACAATTACTAGCCAGCAAACGTACCCATGCGCCCGCTGCAGATTATCAAAGTTAGCACTTAGCTGAGGCCTTGTTAGATTAAACTAAGCTGGTTGCTGTAAAAACAGGAATGAAATTGTCTTATCTGTGGTTGAGGATGGTAGATAATGTACCCGATTAAATTAGTGTTTTTCTTAATTAGAATTGTTTTTCATGCTGTTTTTTTTTTCTTCGTTGCCTGACTGAAAGCTAGGAGACTAGTGTGTGTGCGAAGGACGAACTTGTTACGTTTAGATGTGGATCCCAGTAACTTTGTTTAAATGTGAAAAGTAAAACTGTAACCCCAGCAGGAAAGAAATAGATTTACATCTAGTGCCCTGTTCAGCAGATGTGGATTCATTAGATTTAATTTTGTTCAGTTCCTGCGAGATGAAAAAAAATAACGCTTTGATTGAACCTCTCGCTTTATAGGCGAGTAGAGGCACATTATTGACTCCAAATCAGGAAGACGTTTGGCTCAATTTATTTTTCGCTTCCAGGAAATCCATCAGGAAGCCGTCTTAGAAGCTGAAATGCTATTCTTCCAGTATCCATCTTCTATTAAATCTGTATCTAGTAGTATCATTTTTACATATGAGATCTGTTAACTTTCAATCTGTTAAAGTGATGGCACCCACACTTTCAGGAAATTGTCACATTTCTAATCCGAACACGACTGCGATGGAGAGGACTACAGCAACGTGCAGAGTTTGACATCAAAGTCATAATGAAGTGCTTTTCTTTTTTTTTTAACCTCACGTATTGAGATCTTCTACTGAGTTTCTTCTGTCAAAATACCATTCCCCAAACATTTTCTGCACTGGCTCAGACGCTGTGATTTCTGCTGGTCATTTGTAAACTAAACTCGATAATCCTCTGGCCCATTTCAAATTCTGTTATGATGAGTAACATGACAACCAGGAAGTTGCTTACATGTGTGAGCAAGCGGACTGAGCTTTGCAAAGTCTAACTAATGTGCAAAATAAGGTCCCGCATCCCAGATAAGTTGAGGAGGAGAGATTACGGATGTAGCGCAGGAACAAAGCAGAGGTGATTGTCATGGAGAAACTGAAGTCCCATTAAGTAAAACGGACGAGCTCGGACCCCCGATGAGAACACGGCAGAAGTGTCTGAAATAAAGGAATCGGGTGTTTACCTGACGACGAGACTGCAGACAGAGCGGTGACAGGAAAGAAGGAGACGCTCTTTTAGTTCACAAAAGATGGCGTGTTCTTGTACGCGTAACCATTAAAGAGCATTGTTTTCCCTTGTCTACCATCAGCTAACGTTAGAACAAACTGTTACGTTTTTTTATAGATTGGGTTTGACAGTTTTGTTCCACCGCTTTACAACATGGAGCCATGTAGTTTGAGGAAAAATGGGCTTGAAAGCCTCTTTATACAAATCTATGGATCACGTGACCGGATAGCTTGTCCAGTATTTACAGCCAATGGTGCAGAAGCAGTTTGAGAAGCAGCCGCCAGGAGGGGGTCCGATGGCTCGTTTCCAGACCCTGCATCTGTGTAAATGTGGCTACTGAGCAACCAGATTCACTCAAAAACATAAACAAATCTCAACAAAACTGGAGCACGGGTGGATATACAGCAGAAATATTCCAAACTCTTCCTCTGGTGTTCTGGTGTGTAGAGGAGTTTGCTCCTGACAGTACTGCCAATGTAACTCATCCAAGTCAAAACAGGCAGGACAGAAGTTTCCACAGCTTGCCTGTCTCTGCACCTCAGAACATTTAATTGGACAATGGGAAAGACTTCAAACAGCAGCTAATCGGTAGTGTGAAATGGCCCCTCACAGGCGCACCAGTCAAGTTCTGCTAATTAGAAAGCAGGTGCCCCGTAGTACCCACACTGTTCACATGCAAAGAAGCTTAATTGGAAAGCCATCGGATAGTTTCCTCCGAGGTAATCAAAACCTCAAGTCAGTGACGGGTAGAGCGTGTAGGGATGGGGTGGGTGGGATAGGATGCTAATGGGTCATATAAAAATAGCTGCCCCCGACACACAACTCTACTGGCTGCGATAAGACGTCTAGATAAAGGTAGCAACATACGCAACCCCTCCAATATGTTTCTGATATAAGTCTGAATGTAATTTTAGCTAACCTGCTACAACAATTTACACTCAGTGACCTATTTTAAAACCTCATTTACCAGCTAAACAGTGGGACAGTAATGGGGGCATATTGATTTTAAAATGCTTGCTAGTCATGTCAAACAGTAAAATAGCAAAAGGTACAATCTGTAAAGGTTCGATATTAAGGCCTTTCCTGAAATTAAATAGAGCTGCTTAGTAGGGAATTTATAAAGCTAACAAAGTTGTTTAAAGACTCAAAGTGATCCAAGAGCAGCTGCTCGGTGTCAAACATTTACCAGTTTGTCTGTGAAAGTGTGGGTGTTTGCCATGAGATACGCGCGTGTGTGCGCGCACGTGGGAACTAAAGCAGTTATATGTTCTACATGCACACAACCACCAGGTCTGTTTTTTTTCTGTCTTGCATCTTCGTACTTCAGAATCTCCACAGGGAGAAAAGAATAATAATATCGGCCAATTTTCTGGCAGCTGTGCAAAAATCAATGCTTGAGATAAACTGAACGCCTGCCAGAGTTAAATAAACTCCCCGAGCTGAACAGATAGTTCCATGTTACGGTCCATTGACTTTTTGTCAGAAGGGGCAACTTTGTTTTGCAGAAATTAGCTTACTGAAGGACGATGAGGCCACCGAGTAATGAGGGCTGATGAAAATTATTGAAAATTAATCACTCGGTTTGA
Source organism: Arrhamphus sclerolepis (assembly GCA_037176975.1). Classification (NCBI taxonomy): domain Eukaryota; kingdom Metazoa; phylum Chordata; class Actinopteri; order Beloniformes; family Hemiramphidae; genus Arrhamphus; species Arrhamphus sclerolepis. The sequence continues at coordinate 4,442 of JBAMYA010058710.1, read as the reverse complement.
ACTTGATATAGTGGCTGAGTTTCTGTCAAATGATTAAATACACAAATCAGCAATCAGACTTAAAAAAAAGAAACAATAGATCCTCAGCTGGTTTCAATGCAGTGCACAAGATTTGTCAGAAATCCTGCATCCTGGACTGATGAAATAACATGGATGTTATTTTACATATGTATACATATGTGTATATATATATGTGTGCCAGTTGTTAAATTCTTAGTTGAGTATATTCTTGTCAGTTAAACATAGGTATTGAGGGTAAATTTTAAATGTATGTGGCATCTTTCTATACAAATAGACCTGAAGTGTCACCCGTCTGGCTTCTTCTCCAGCGTTCTTGCCTCAGCTCTGTATTTCACAGTGGAGCGGGAAGCCAGTGGAGGCTCTGCGTTAATTAAACGGAGGGCAGACCAGCAGCCTCCTCCTCTGTACATGGCAGCCTGGTGTTTATATTAACTCCTCAAAAACACTTGGCTGCTCCCACAGAAAACCAGCAACGCCCATATTTGGTCACAAAGAACAAGATTTGCTAGTCATGTGTGTGTGTGAGTGAATCAGCCTCAAATGTGCTTTTATTACAAAATTAGGAGATTGGTTTTAACTTTCTAATAAAACTTCAGACTGTTTAGGAATTCAAGACAATATTATATTATTGTTCTAAATTAGCTTGAATAGTTAAATGAGATGCATTGCAGCAACATTTCCCCGTATGTTTTAGAAAACATTAAAAACATTAATTACAGCCAGTTTTAGAAACCTCACCCTTGATTGACTGTTTTCTCCTCATTTGTTCCAATAGCCTGGCCATTCACCAGAGGAGCCGAGTGATTGGACTTGGACTTGATTCAGACTCGAACTGTCAATTTGATGACTTCAGACTTGGCTTGACAAAATGTAAAGAGACTTGCAGCTCGAGTTATGCTGGGTTCACACTGTACCATTTTTACAGTCTTATAAGATTAATCCAAGACACATCACATGACATAAAATCTGTAGATAATTAATTTTCAGCACGTTACACAGTAATTGAATCGTGGCTATGACAGAAGTGCATTTCAAGCTCCAAACACAGCATCATTGGGTCATTATGTCACCGCGTCATTAGCAGGTTGCTGCTAACGTGCTGATCCATCGATTACTTGTGGTGTGTGTGCGCTTTGAAAAGAAAATAAATAAAAGAAGTGTCTTTCTTCTTTGAGTTGCACATTTTTCTTCTTATCTCTCTGTTGCTTCTGGTGCTGTTGTTGCTAGGCTACTGTGCTGTGTAGACGCGCTTATGTTATTTGATAGCGCGTTCATATTGGTTGGTTAGCCGTCAGCGATCGTAGAGGCAGCAACAGGCCGTCACACTCAGAGACAATTCCCCCAAATTTCTGACACTGTGCTCGGGGGTCAGGCTCTGGGTTTCTTAAGCACCTAGAGATGACTTGTCGTAAATAGGTAAATATTGAATTGAATTGAATTGACACTGCTGATATCCGTCGCAGCCCGTCTTTGGTCGCTCCTGTCTCACTGTGAGATCTACCACCATCGTTTGAGATATGATGGAACATATTTTTCCTCCAATTGTGCGTCTTTCATCTGAAATCGTACAGTGTGAACCCAACATAGGACTTCCACACCGATGACTTGGAGCTTCACTCGGACTTGACCTGGACCATCAGCGCCGTCAATAAAATGAATCAGAACAAGTCTGCTCTTTCAAACTAAAACAGTACTTTGCAAATATATTCCCAAGATTAATTTTATTTGGGTCCAAAAGCTACAAAATACTTCACAAAAAAATAAAATAAAATCATTCAGTACATACCAGCTTTGTTTAACATTTGAAGTGCTCTCATGCTATGCTGTCTATCATTTACATTTAACGTTTAATTGCACCATTGTTAAAAGGACTTGGAAGGACTTAAAATCTGAAGTTTCTGACTTGGGACTTGTCTCTCTCGACACCTGACACAACTTGAGACTTACCTGTGTTGACTCGTGACTTACTCAGGACTTGAGGATAAAAACTTGAGACTTACTTGAGACTTGGAAAAGCAATGACTTGGTCCCACCTCGGCGATTCATTTCACAAAAGCCCTCAGTCGTGGATGTGGGTCTGGTACCCCTCCCACCCACGGCCATTCCACTGGTACAGAACGTACTGATCCAATCACAGTTAAAACTGATAACGACTTTCGTTTCATCTCCTGGATGGAGGAGTTTTGCTGTGAGAGCAGGGTGGTTATTCACCGCGGTGATTTACCCGCGCGTACGGTAGAGCGCTAAAACCACCTGACTAGAGGCTGTTTATGGGTACTGACAGTGTTTCAGAGATAGAAATCTCTGCCTTCAATAATTTTTGCTCAGCAGCTGTGTGGAACAAAGGAACAGAGTTTTGCATGACCTCGAAGCAGGCGCTGGACTGTTTCTCTAGGCCGTTCCTCTTCAACGCGCTCCTTACTTTGTGCCTCCCACACACACTTTAAAACCCACAGCAGCCTTGCCAAGTGCACTTCGACTAAAATGTGTTCATATTGTTTGTCCTCTGACTTTGCTTGTCCTCCATTTCATCAGGATCCCCACAGATGTGGACCCCCTGACAGTCTTCGCCTCTTTGTCCCCCGAGGGTGTCCTCATCATCGAGGCCAGGCAGACGCCTCCGTACTACCTTGTTAGTGGCGAGGGCTCCCAGGGAAGTGAAATGCAGGAGGTGGAGGCCCCTAAACCTCCAGAAGCTCCTGTCGTCTAAGCTCAACATCTCCTGTATAAAGCGTCATCCTAAAAAAATCAGTTAGCCTACAAGTTTGGTACAAAATGTGCAATTTTCTATTTATATCAGGAGAGGCGAGTTCTATGTGATGTTTATATTATGTCCATATTGTTTTTTTTTTATACAGTAAAGCCTTATCCTCCCACTAACAAATGTACCATGTTACTAAATTTTATTTCACTTTTGGGTTTTTGGTTGTTGTTTCTTTTCAGAAAACCTAAAAAAAAAAATTAATCATTTTATATTTTTGTCCATAAAAATTGTAAAAGGCATTATCACAGTTTCCCAAAATCCACAATGGTGTTTGGTTTGTTGTGTTTTTGTTTTGTTTGTTCTCATTAATATAAAAATACTAAATCTAAATATAGAAAATTGGGTCTGAATGTTTTTAGGTATGAAGCTTTAGTTTAAAACTTACCAACTCTGTGAATAGCTGCTGATTTATGTTCAGTTCTACTTCTCATTTAATTTATATTGTAATATATGAAAATGATTAATCAGGGCTCTTATTTTGAAACGTGTTCTTTCTCACGTTGCTCCTCATAACAAACTATTTAGTTTTTTTTTTTTGTTTAGTTTTTTTTTAAAGCTGAAAATCAGCTGCTTTGATATGACTATAATGTTGGCACTGAATTAATTTCATAATAAAGACTTTTTTAAAAATTTGAATGATTGTAATTCTTGATTTTTAATTTCTTCTGTTTTGAATTCATGAATCACTTTTTTTCTTTAGTTCCTCAAGGCTCTATACTGGTCCTCATGCTGTTTTCGTTGTACTGGTCCATGTTTTGTTGATGATATCCAGGTTTCTATGACCATCAGGTCAGACAGCAAAACCTCATTGCAGTCTTTATTAAACCGTCTCAGTGAGCTTAAAACTTTGATGACGTTAAACATTATGAACCTTAATGAAAATGAGACAGAGGTCGTTTGCTTTGGAAAGACACTCACACAGAAAGCTGAAATCAGTACCATAGTAAAATTAAGACCTGGGAGAAGTAAGTCACGCTTTTATCACCTCCCATTTGGACTACTGCAATGTGTACAATGGTTTCGATGAGCCTTCTTTGCGACGTCTGCAGTTAGTTGCATTATCTCATCTTTTATACTGGCACTAAGAAGCTTGATAACGTAACTCCAGTCCTGGTATCCCTCCACTGGCTCCCCATCCGATTCCAAATTCATTTAAACATTTTTCTGTTGACTTTTAAAGTTCTAAATGGACTGCCTCTTTCTTATCGGTCAGACCTCCTAAACATCCAGACACCTGTAAGAGCTCTGCGGTCAATCAGCCCAGCTGCTAGATGTTCCACCATCAAAATGAAAACATTAAGGTGATCTGAACTTTCTAGTGTTGTTGACCACACAAAGTGCTTTTACACTACGAGTCACACTCACACATTAACCTATTAACACGTTTAATCCCAGATTTTTTGCCCTGCAAAACAAGTGCATGCATTTCAATCAATTAACCTTTGAAACTGCCCAAATCATAATACTGCCTCCACCATGTTTGACACATGTTGTGGTATGTTTTAGATCATGAGCTGTTCCCTTTTTCTTCTTCTTCAAAATGATTAAATCTGTGCTCAGTTCTGGAGGTGCTTTTGTTTTTACGAGGTAAGACTAGAGGCACCCAAGACTTTTGCACAGCTCCTTTTAACATATATATATATATATATATATATAT
>JBAMYA010058679.1:0-28850 GCA_037176975.1 Arrhamphus sclerolepis | reverse complement strand
TATATATATGTATATATATATATATATATATATATATATACATACATACATGTATGCAGAGTAGAGTATAGAGTAGACAGTTAAAAAATATGTTACTTTAATAAAATAAATTTCAGACGGGCACTTGATGAGGTGTATTGATAACTATAACACATTTCGAAGTCTGATCGATGATTCCATTTTGTTTCGATGTTGTTGATACAGACTGATTGGTGTGTTGTCACACGCATCTTAAAGCATAAGCGCAACAAAAACAAATTTTTATCAGCAAAAGACAAGCACTTGAATGACTGTAGTTGGTTTTGGGTAAAAACCTGTTGATTGAAGATGTTATTAGCAATTTTGCATCCATCTTGGTTGTTTTGAATAGTGATTCTTGGAGGATCCTGCATGAGTCCCCCCTGCCCCCTTGGGATTGGTTCAGTATGTTCTGTACCAGTGGAAGCTGCTGTGCATGACCAACCATAACGATGGGGCAGTAACGCAGCACCACTATTTCATCGTGGGAGGTGGCCCACAGAAGCAAAATGGAGAAAAGAGCTCTGTGTAGAAAGAATATATATAAAAGGCCTCTGAAATTTAGTGATTTTGAGTAATTTTGCAGAGTTGAAAGTGTACACCAATAAGCTAAAGACGGAGGTGAAGCAGAAGATCTGGACCAGTGATAGGAGAGAATTTCCTCCCTTTGCTTTGACTCATTCTTAAAAACAACAAGAGGAACTTGAGGATTAAGAAAAAAAACAAATATCTGTCTTGGTCTTCTCCTCCCCTTGAATTCTTGTGCAAAAGTGAAAAAAAAGAAAAAAAAAGAGGAAAACTTAAACAATGAAAATTACATTAAATAGCTTAGGACATTTTTTTTAAAGCCAACAATGTAAAGTGACACAAAAAAGCAATTAGTAAATGGCTTTCAGGAGTATCTATAACATTGATGATAAACTAGACAAACTGCAAAAATGCAGAACACAAAAAGCAGGTTCACGCACCAGAGATTCTTGGAGAAACTGACTCTGATATTGATACTGATACTGATATTGATACTGATATTGATATCAGTATCATGTCAGAATGAGAAGCCCTGCATGACATTGTGAGTGGCCCATCCTCAATCCAAGACCTAAGGCTAATTTTAGAGAAATATGTTTGGCAGTGCCCTCAATTCTCATCATTACAAAAATTAATGAGTGAACTTCCATTTCTGCAGAAGAGTTCATGTATATTGTGTAATTTATGACCAGCAGAACTAAGTGTCAGAACTGAATTAATTTAACATTTTCCTCAAAGACCTATGTTGAGCAACCTTCTATGCTTCATATATGTTTAGGGTAAATACAATTTAGATTCCCAACTTTAACAAATGTGCTACTTATGCAGATGTGACAATTATTTAACAAAAGTAGCTGTAAATGAAGTTCACACATAACTGTAAGTGAATCTCTGAGTCTTTACAGGCACTGATCATATCTTCAGACAGAGACAGTTAGAATTACTGACACGTCTTCACTTCAGTTTCAGTCTTGCTGGAAGCACGTTATCAGAGAAATCATATTTGTATATGTTAGCAGCCTCACTGCTATCATATAGGGCGCCTCCAACATGTCCAGAAATCCTGATTTAGAATCAGTTAAACTGCACAGCCACCTGACAGCTAACGTTATGTTTCATAACTTTTTGCTTCAGACTTCATCAAGAGGATTTTTGAGTTAGAAGAGCTTGGCAGGCGACTTTATTCACTCTCGGATAATAGGAGCCAATCATAATAATATAATCAGCGCACACATCATAAACGCTTTCATATACAATTTATTTTACGACAGCTGTACTTCAGGACCTTTGTCTTATGTACATCAGCTAGTACATAGAATATGACAAAATTATAGGAGTTAATAAGCACTTACTAAATCTTAACAAAATACAGAAGTCAGCTTAATTGGTGGTTTTAAGTTCTCACAGGTGAGGATGTGCATAATTTTCCATCCTTCAGTGCAACTGGAGATGGACTGGTGACCTGTCAGTATGATACTGAGCTCCATCAACATATTACAGGATAAAGTCGATAGAAAGTCAAATAGATAGATGGAACTTGGAGCAGCCAAATTTATATAGGGAGGAGGTTGTACAGTAGATACCAGAAAATCAAAACTCTGGACATTATTACCAGAAACATGGCTGAAACCTAAGTCTTAACCACAATACCAAGTACTAATCATATCTCACTGATTAAAGCACAGTTTTAGAGGATGGAATACACTATACACAATATGCAATCTAAATGTAACTAAGAGCTACTTGGCAGTTCAGATTTTAATTACATGACGGCAATAATTTTAAGTGTCTGTATCTTAGATATTACTCTTAAAATATATTTTCAGTGTCTAATAAGTCGTCAGAGCTATAATTAACACACTTTTGTTCCAGCCATTATACAGATTCTTAATATGTATAAGAGACAAGGCCTTCGGTATGGTTCAGGTCTCTTACAAGGAAAGGGCAGCCTAGGCTACTTTGCATTATAGTCACAATTAACTGTGTTAATATGTACTGGATCCTCTCTGCTCTCAGCATTCTGATAGCCAGCAGTAACTCTGACCCTCATTAACTCACCAACTGCACCAGCCTCTAAGCTCATATCAATAACCAGCTGGCCCTCTCATTGCATAATAATGATGTTGGACAATATTATATATATAGATAGTATACTGTTCGGCAGTGGACAAAGGAAAAAGTTCATTTCTAATTATACTATCAGTAAAATTGGACTCAAAACCTGCAGGCAGTGACGCACCAGAGTAAGCCTTTAATTTGTTAAGAAAAGCAAAACTGAAAAGGAAACAGACCATCTTGGCCATTGGCAGAGACACATGGAAAACAGGGAGGAAAAGCTGTTTTTTTCTTTTTCCTTTTAAAAGTAGTGAAAATAGGATGTTGCAACATTTGTTAATGTGCTTTTAAGTTTATCAGTCACCCCCCTTCCAATCCTAGGTATTGGATACTTTTTTGTAAAATGTTATCAGTGCTGACTCTTTTACAAAATTACTTCATTCAACACAGTGGATTTTTTGTATTTCATGTCAAAATATCAATTTGAATTTGATTTTGAGGAATATTTGACTATTTTCAAGAAACATCATCTAGGTCTTGCCTGCTGATCCTATTATTGGCAAAAACCAACCAAAAGCATCCCATTCACCTTAGCTGTGTGTTGCTTTACAGAACTATGTCACACATCAACAGGAATGATGATTTTTGCTCTCAGAGCTACGATTGACATCATGGAAAAGGCAACTAAAAGACTGAAGAAAGTTAGTGACCAAGCAATAGTAACTCTTGGACAGTGTTGTAAAAGCAGCTTTACTGCCATTCCTGTAGGGGGCCTTCTGAGCTAAAAATTGCAAACGTTCTTTTGTACCTTTTAAGAAAAAAGAAACAGATTCAAAAGTGCAAAATTACTCAAAATACATTTTGCATGATGGTGAACATATGGTGAGCATATCAACTCAATTTTGGACAGCAGCTGCATCTCTGGAGGTGACTCTCTTTCTCCAAACGATTCCCCACTTCAAGCACTGAAGTGTCTTTGGGCTGAACTGGAAAAAAACAAAAACAAAACAGTAAGATTTGACTAGAAACTGGAATGATGATGAAACAATGGAACTGTTATCTGCTTTTTCAGAGGAAGAAATTTCTCTGCAGGTTAGTGATGCTGATGCAGTCATGTATAATAAAATGGTAGAAAATCTCAAAGAAGCAAATTGTAAGTACTTAGTAAAGTGAAATCACTTAGAAGAAAAAATAAATATAATTAGTGACCATAATTGCTTATGTAGCAGCAGGAAAGAGTTTCACATGGGACAACAGCCGTTGGTAAAGAGCTGAGCTGTCTGTTTTGGAAAATAATGATATATTCCTCTGGATTTATTTCTAACCACCTATTTATATCTAAGTAAGACTGAGAAAAATACATTTTCAAAATAAAAGTTGGAGGTTGGAGGTTGTTTTGTTGGTGTAAAATGTGATAGAACTGAAGGGGAGGGAAGAAGGATTTACAGCCTATTCCAGCAGGGGAGAGTTCCTTTTTGCTTTCTTTCCATTCAGATGGACCTGTCTTCCTTCTCCTCTTTGTTCTTTCTGGTGGCAGTGCTGTTTTTGCTATGACAGCCATTTTATAATTAGGGTATTACAGTTGGTTGTACTGTACTGGTCCGGGGTGTTGTGGGACTAATTAAATGAAACACTGGTGAATGGAGGTTCCCACCTGAAGACATCAAAGACATGTCAATTATTGTCACTCACAAGTTGTGTCTGATGGTAACATAAGTCTTATTATCCCTTGATGGAGAGATCATTTCAAAGGTTGCCGGAGAAGATGATGTTTCAGTCTCATTCGCAGTCACATCCCTGACTGAAACTTTTGTTTCTGATGGGGTTTGGACCCTCCGCTTGTAGAGGCAAGTAAACAGATGATCTGATAATCTGAAAGATCTCTTGGACATGAAGAGATGATCCGCATCTCTCTTCCAAACACTGTCCGCAGTTTGAACTATTTAAGACACTGGCTCAGTTTGTCCAATAAATGTTGCAGGTGTACCCCTAAAAAATGTACCCTTGTAGTTTCTGGCTAACACAGATTCTCCTGAGGTGAAGACTGTCTTTCACCTGATGTTCTTCTTAACATCAAGCTAGCTGAAAATGTTTTAGTGGTTGCATGTGGACTATTGTCATAGGTTAACAGAAAATGATGCAATCTTTGATGTAGTTTGTCTTGTCTTTGTGATACTTTCAGTGCATGTTTCATAGTTTGAACAAATCTTTCTAGAAGACCATTAGATGCAGGATGGTATGGAGCTGACTTGATATTTTCCACTCCATTAGCATGCAAAAATGCAGCCATTTCCTGTTAGATAAGTTGGAGTCCGTTGTCAATTACTGTACAGAAGATACAAAACAGCTAAAAATGTCTCCCAGCACCTCTGTGGTCTTCTTTGTCGTAGTTGATTTCATGATAGCCTCTTCAGGCCAAATGGACCAGCAAAATCAACATGGACAGAATGCCATGGCTCCTGTGGGAACTCCCAAGGAGGGATACGACCTAATGGTGGTTTGTTTCGGAGTTTGTGTGTTTGTGTTTGGCCACCAAAAGTAGCTTCTTGACTATTCTTGCCCTGCCCCATTATAGCAGGATCACCCTTCATGGTCCCATAAACAGGTGTACAGTTTGTCCACTGCACTGATCAGCCACTTCAGTAATTTATTTTGTGGGTACTTGATGTCCTGTGTACGCGCTGATGTACGCTCAGGATGCTGGTGTGGGTGAGGATATCCTTCATTGCCGGTGGTGCTCCACTGCCGTGGCTTGAGTTGTCTCCACTCTGTTCCCGTGTGTTACACATGTTGGCGTGGGTACTCAGAGATGGACTCCTACTTGTGATGGACTGAGGTTGAGAGCATGTGGATTGAGTAACCAGTCTGCCGCTGATCCACCTACCCCCTTTGGGGAGGTCTGTCTAGAAGAGAGCACTTACACACAGGGTTAAAAAAGAAGGAACGAAAGAAAGAAAGAAAGTGGCGTCCGATGTGGGATGGGAGGTGTTTCATGTACTTCTTGGAGACATTGTATGACACCAATGATGTTCTTGATTCTATGTCTATCTACATTTTCACATAATTCCCCTCCAGTTTGGTCTGACCCAGAAACCCTCTTGTGTCATTCAAAGAATCTTTAAAACCACAGTGCTATGCCAAGTTGCATAACGCTGCAACAAACATGGTGACAGAGCCTTTTTCTTGGCTACGTCTGTGGAACCAGAATCTTTCTACAATTACCAGACATTTTGCTGCCTGGTTTCATGGGCTGTAGAAGAATTCCACAGCAAGTTAAATGTCTTTGGACCCATTACACTGAAAAAAATTGGGCACAAACCTGTCATCAGCTATTCCCCAAACAGCCACAAAAAAAAATAACATAAAAAAACTTCCTTGTAAGAGCTCCACTATGGACCGATCAAGAACATAACTCCCACCATAAGATGTAACACTACCTCTTCTTTTGACTTACTTCCATGAATTTGGGGCCACGTTGACTCTCAGCAGGTGGGAATCTCAGAGATGTGGGACACTGTTTTAGGTGATGACCATCTCGAGTGATTTTAGAGGAGGAAAATCCTTCCTCTCGTGGTGCTCAGTGTAGGTTAACTTACAGTACTCACCTACCTCACTCTTGCCTTATCGCTTGACAATATTATGTTTCAAGATGAATTATGCAGCAGCTCAGAGACAGATTTAAAGTTCAACTTTCAAAATACTTTGTTGCAATAAAACTATTGTATATACTATATATTTTACAAAGGTAACAACCTTTTGGTAAAGTTGTACTCTCCTCAGAAAAAAGCATGAAAGTGGATGTTCAGAACTGCTCACACACACCAATGGATACAAACACACACTTTAGATGAAGCATGATCTGTTATCAAAACAGACATGAATAGCTGACAGCTGAAGTCTTGTAACGAAGAAATCCATCTGCTGCAGGCAAGACTGAGAGTGAAAGGAAGAGATTCTAAAAAAAAAATAAAAAAAAAGGAAACTGATGGGCTTGACACAAATCCTGGGCAAGGATGCCCAGAATTTGAGCCAGGGGACAACAGATCGGGGTAGAGGAGATGCCAGCGACGCGGCCAGTCAGTGTTTTTCAATTCTCAGGTCCATCTTACCTCCTTGTCATGTTCACTTTTTTCTGCTTGTTCACTTTCTCTCAGGCCGTTAGTTGCATCTGCCTGTCTGGCTACATGGTCTAGCAGTCGATCAGTAGTCTCTTTACTCACAGTCTGTCTTTTTTGCTTAACATCTGTGCCTCTCCCACTGCAAACACTTCTCTGTGACCCTACACAGTCAAAAAGCACACAGCCAGAAAAGTATGTCTTTAGAAAAAAAAAAGAAAATAAAAAAATTGTATCTAAGCAACTAAGAGACCCTTATGACATCCTGAAAAATGACTGAAGCATTTCCCGTGAACCAATAATGGCTCACGCATTATTTTTCTTCTCATTAAACTAACCCCAGCTGGACACACATAATGCCTGGAAGGAAAAAAATCAACAACAACAAAAACTAAAGCTTTTCTGCCTCTGCTAGTCCTTTAAACCAGGTGACTGTTATCAAATAAACCCAAAGACTACAGGGTAGAACTGATTCTTTTTGATATATAACAGGCTCTATGAAACTGATACAATGAAAGTGAGATGTGGTCCTTGACCCAGTTAATTAAAACACTGGTGCAGATGTAACACAGTAAAGTCTTTGAAGTTTAGTACAACAGTCCTATTCATGTTCCCAGATTAGCATTCCTTTCTCATCAGTTTCATTCAGTTTACCAAGGACTCCGCAATAACACTACCTCTGTAGCATGTTGGCACTACACCAAAATAAGTAACTCAAAACTATTAAGCTAATACAACATGTGTAATTACTGTAGAGGTAAAATTGCAATTAAATGTTGCTGAGGGAATGAGAACATGTAGGCTCGAGAGCTTGTTTTGCTTGAGGGCTTTTTTATTTTTTTTGTAATACACTGTTAATGGAACAGATTGTGGACTGTCAGGGTATGAAAGTTCCAGGTGGACATAATAAAACTAATAATTACATGAAGGTGCGGGCCATCGTGGTATTGTGGCTTACTGAGGCACTTGAAAAGAGCAGAATTGTTGACAGATTCAGTGCAACAGCTCTACTTTTTCAAATATAACTAGAAAAAAAAACATTGATTTGTCCATGCTGTTTACCTTTCATGGAGCTGCTGGGGAAACAGTAGCTACATAAGTACGCTACGGAAAAGTCATCAGCCCAACACAAGGTAAGTATACATGTAGAAAATGTAATATAAATGAAAATGCACCCAGAGTACCTGCAAAAACAACAACAAACAAACAAACAAAAAAAACACATAATATGGTCTACATTTAGATTATGGCATTAATGGCCCAGCTCCAACACTGGCTAGTTCTACATGGGTCTGACAAGCCATAAACTTCATGAACTGGGTCAGACTTGGGATTTGGCATCTGTTTTGTGAGCCAGATGTGGCCCAGAATTCATAAGCTAGTTGTAACACAGGATATGGCTAGTCTTCTATCGTTGCCATCTGTCAAAGAGAATTGCTGATATGTACCAAGTTGGGCCAAATGTTCTTTTCTATCTGGGATGCCCAGAAAGATCAACATTCAAACCTGGAAACTTTATACTGTGAGATGATAGTGCTCCCATAACCACTATACCACAACAGGAAGCAAAGATCAGATGTAATAACTTCTAACATCTTCAGATGTCAGACCCAGGGGCATCCTAAACATTGGCTAAGAAAATCCAAGATTTCAAATACTAATGTTGCTTTCTTTTCAGTCATATTCGAGGGAAAGTTACAATATTTATATTCGAACATATAACCTCAAAACCATGAATATTAAAACTGAAAAAAATGTTCAAAAGTGTCCAACATGCAGTTATTCTAGAGTTAATTACATGATAACTCACAGTTGCCATGGGCAAATTGCTTTCCAGCTGGGAAATATTTCAACAGCACTGCAGTCGGAAAAACGCTGACAGTTAGAACAGTGATGGAAAGATTTTACATTGAAGCGCTCAAGCGAATGCTGATACATGTTAGATATCAAAATGGTGTCAATATTTCTTTCATAAAGCATACACTTGTTCTTATGACACACTCTGGACCAAAAAGCAGTCACAACGTCAACAAATCAATCAATCAATCAATGGCACAAGCAAGCAAGCAATCTTTATAGCTGTTTCATGTAACTTCCACAACACAAAGTGCTTTACAGAATTAAAACAAAAACAACAGAAATAGATAAATAAAAGGTAAATTACAAATAGATCACACACACAATCACACACATTGATACAGGCACTCACCAATGCACATTTAGACCTGTACCTGTGCCAATAATCTAAGTTATAGTGGAGCAGAAATGAAGAAAACACCATCGTTAGTCTGAGAAGAAACCCTGAAGATCAGCAGTTACATAAAACACATGCATGTTGAGGGAAAACTTTGGAAGGTTCTGTAAAATTTAAGAAAAGGCAGAAAACATCGATATGCAATGTGGAAGTGTTTTTTTCATGCAGTTTAAGGCCTAAGCACATATGTAGCACATAATTTCACATCACATTGGATTGAAGCAATAAAGCTAGTTCTTGTTTATTTCAGCTTTGCCATTCTCCCATCTGTCTTTCACATTCTTGCACAGAGAAGCTTAGGACGTGATGCAGTTAAATGAAGCAAAAGAGCACTTCATGGCACCCTCCGTGATCCCACACACACAATAAGCTTGAAAAAAACCTGTGCAGGCTTTCTTAGCTTACACAAAAAGTCACAAGAACATTCTTGGTGTCAACTTTAAAACCATAATCCAGTTCTTAAACTGTGTGTCTTATATCTGTGATCAGATTACTCAGAGTTATGTTAACCTTGTAATAGTATTAGTAACTGGAAGATGGCTATCCCCCAATAGACAGTATTCACATACTAAACATGTGTTTACTTTGACCCAACACTGCTATGCTATAGGTCAAGCTTCACAGAACATTAATTTGTGCAAGTGGAGTAGGAACAGCGAAGCTCTCGATGTACCGGTCAATCTACATTCCTACCCTCACCTGTATGGGCATGAACTTTGGGTCATGACTGAAAGAATAAGATCCCGGATACAAGCAGTGGAGATGAGCTTCCTCCGCAGGGTGGCGGGACGCTCCCTTATGGATAAGGTTGAGGAACTCACCCGGGAGGAGCCTGGAGTAGAGCCGCTGCTCCTCCACATCGAGAGGAGCCAGCTGAGGTGGCCCAGGCATCTGTATCAGATGCCCCCTGGATTCTCCCTCGGGAGGTGTTCTGGGCATGTCCCACCTGGAGGAGACCCAGGGGAAGACCCAGGACACGCTAGAACAACTATCGGCTGGCCTGGGAGTGGCTGGGGATCCTCCCAGAAGAGGTAGAAGAAATTCCTGGGGAGAAGGAGGTCTGGGCGTCCTTGCTCAGGCTGCTGCCCCCACGACCTGCTTCCGGATGAAGCGGAAGAAGATGGATGGATGGATGGATGGAGTAGGTGTGTTCACAGATTACTAACATTAGTCATCAGAAAACATCCCAACAGCAAAAGGCAGAAGGCAAAGGACAAAAAATGGAAGCACATGGAAATGCTCAATGCCCAATCTAAATCTTGTTGTGCAAGAAAATAGCAGAAGTCGCTGGAATCAACCAGTAAAAACAACTAATAAGGATTAGTCACATGAGCAGTAGGATGTTGTACCCCAAGATTTACATTCATAGTTTTTTTTTAATGACAAAAGTGCCAAAACATGTGTATGAACTGAAGATCTACAAGCTTCTGCTTGCTGTTTTGCTGCAGTTATTGGTAAAGTTGGAGCTCTTTTTTTTGCAGTTTCCCAGACTGATTTTAAATTGCTGCAACTCTTCTCTATATCGCGCCGTATGTTGGATCCTTTGGGCACCTGGTTGGTACCTGTTGCGGCTGCTCTCCTCTCTGTGCTGGCTGGGAATCCCACAACCTCTGCTGTCTGTATCAGGCAGGAACAGCTGAAGCCACAGTCAGGCTCCGTCCAAGTTTGGATCATTGAATGCTGGATCTCACAAATCTGGATTTTCTCTTAGGGTTTTTCCACCAAAGTGGTCCAGTGCTAGTTCTGAGCTAGTGCCAGAGTTAGCAGCAGTTTTTTGCTTTTCAACCAGCCGCTGCAAAAGCACCGAGTTGGAGCCAGGAAAACCAGCGCTACTCTGGCCCCTAAATCTTGTTGGGCTACATTCAAGAAACTTGTTTATTTGTTAAAATCTTGTTTATTATTAAAATCACATACGTGTTGCGCTAGTAAAGAATAAAGTAATGACAATGAATTAAAAAAGAATGGGCTTTTAAATTTAACAGCAGTGGAGTGTAAAGAAGATCATCTTTCTGAACTACACTCCAACAGCATTAGAACAACTTTTAATGTCAGTGTTTGTGAACGCTCACCAACACGCATCTGAAAATGTGATTCACAGCAGCTGTTTTCATCTAAGTTTAAATCTCTTTAAACAGACATTGTTGGTGTTTCAGTATCTCCCACTGGTGTTTATGGATCCACTCATATCATCATGTCAGGGATAAATCACATTTTTATTGGTGCTGAGAAATAAAAGTCAACATCTGGCAGCTCTATGTTATTGAACGCTCTCTGAAGCTGGAGGACGGTCTCGTACAGCGGGAGTTTCAGACTGAATAAAAGTTATTTGCATCTTTATTCATAAATATTGCAGGACGTTTCATATATGGTGCCTTATATCTGATGTATACAGTCTATGTCCACTTCACAGTGGATAGAAGTCCTGTTTGAAGCCACATTAGTAGAAATCAACCAGCATTTAGGACTGACGTCGGTGTTTATGAACGTTTACGAAGCTGCGTTCACGGCAGCAGTGCTTGGATCTTCATTTTAAAGGTTTTTTTTGAAAGTCTTAATATCACCAATTGGCATTTATGGATCACAATCAAACCACCAGTTGAAAATCTGTTTTTGTTAATTTATATTATCATTATTTTTTTTTTAATCAGCATTTGTCAACATATGGAAATGCCAATCAGCACAGCAGTGAACGTTTGCAAACGCAATTGGTCGAAAAGGGGCATCAGTGACTGAAACTTCTCTTAGCGTTGGTGAGTCCAGTTTTATCTCTGAACTTCTAAGGATTGCTGCTATATTGGGCATCAGCGGACAGCAGCCACGGGCATCAGCAGAGGAGTGGGAGTCACTACTGTTTCTAGCAACAACCACAACTGTAGCTGTCACTGTTATCTTCATTCAGCAGCTTTGAACTGACTTAACTGAGATAAGTTTTTGTTAAGTGTTTGTGTTTTTCCCCGGATGTGTTATTGCGAAACACATAAAATGAACAAGCACAGATGAACATACTTTTCTAGTTCATTGAATAAATCTGTGTTTTTGTAGCCTAGGGACCTAGTTACCCAAAAGTCTTAGAGAGCCAATCAAATCAGTCTACCCTTATATAGCATCTCATAACGCAGTGATGACAGAGCTGAGATGTTGTAGTCTGAAATGGTAAAAAAAAAACATGGCTGCAGTGGAACCACAGTTATTTGAACCGGCATTGACATGGACAGTTAAAGATTTGGACTTCTGTGACAATCCCTTAGGGACTGTGGTGGATGAGGCCTATCTCATTTACAAATAGTAAGAGACGGCCATTAAACTTGCTTTAATGATATAGTCTTTCTTCTGCACTGCACTCCCCCTTAGACATTTGTCCATCTGAAAAAGTCACCTTTGATGCTGTGATTAGTTGTAACTCCAACCAACTATGTGCAGAGGCAGTTTGAAAACCAGCTGTTGGTGACGCCTCCTGGATGGGAGCCTTATGGCTCCTTTTCAGACCCTACATCAGTGTGGATGTGGATCTGATCTTTCAGGCGAGTGTTTACGGAAGAAAGTGCTTAAGGAAGACATCTGGATATGTTTTACTACTCACTGGATTTATAAAACAGTGTGTACATATTGTCAGGATTTGGATGTGTTTAGCTGGTTTTGCCTTCTTGCCTTCCTGCCTCTTTCCTTTTCTGTCTCTGATGACTTTACGTCCTGTTTTACTTTGAAGCTCTGTCTTTGTCTAGTTATATTGCGTTTGACTTTTCTGTTCCTCATCTGATTGATGTTCTCTACCTGTGTCTTGTTAGCCTCAGTGATTCTTTTGTCTTTCCCTTCCCTGTTGCACCTCTTAATAAAAACATTATTTGAACTGCAACTACGTAGACGAGACAAAATTTCAGTGTCAACTTTGGACACAGTCCTAGTAATCTCTCAACTGTGTAGGTTATTGCTTTTCAGCACTATGTCATAAACCAGCAATGATGAAAAAAACTCACAGAGCTAAAGTGGATATAATGGCAGAAACAACTAAGAGAAAACGAGAGTAACCAAGTACTTTTGTTTTTAAGACCAAGCAAGATCACACAAGAGTAATAGTGTCATGAGTGATTCAAATTTCATGCCTATAGGGGGACTAACTGACCTAATGTTTCAAAAGTTCATTTATATTGATCAAAAAAGAGATTCAAAGGGAGAAAATTCCTCAATGTCCTATCTTCAAATGCATATGATGGTCAACATTCAAATTCTATATATAAACATGCTGTTTAGGTTTAGAGAGCGGCATTGGAGGCATCTACTCCAAATAATTCTAAAGTGAAATTCTCTTCTAGATAAAGCGAGTCAATCACTTAAATCACCGTGGGCAAGATATTAATGTAGGATAACAGCCGTTGAGAAGTTTTGTTGCAGGAGAAGGGTGCAGTAAAGGCAGATGTCTCTCTTCACACTTATAAGAGTACCTGTTGAGATAAAAAAAAAAAATTCCTTTGCGATGCTTTAATGAAGCAGAAACAATGTAGTCTGTTTTATATGTTTTCTTTCAGTTCAGAATCATAAACAGTGCAAAAATTGCTGAATGAAAAAAAGCATTCAGAGGGAACAGCTCCAAATTGAGAGCAAAGGACACTGCAGAGGTATGAAGTTAAACAAATAGTTGTATTATATAGGAGAGGACAAAAATTGCATCGGCTCACATATTCACACAAAGACAGTATCAGGGGAGGAAGACCAGCAATTCCTGCTTTATTTGCAACTGATGAATTCACCCTGTATAATGGGTATAACAGCACTATAGTCAGTGGATATGCTAATGACCAGGAGGGAGGTGCGGATGCGTGAATGAAACATGGTAAGTGGGCTGTTTTTGAAAACAGTCTTCGAAAACCCACAGGGACATATGAGCCAACTATTAATCTTTTTTTTTTTTTTTACAGAAAAATCACCAAGAAAGCCTTTCCAACGAACAATTGTGACAATCACAGTTATTTATATAAGCCTCAATTAAATTTAAGTATTAATAACAAACAAATAGCTATTTAAAATTACTTTGCTTTTTTATCATTATTTCTATTCCACAATATCAAAACCAGTTACTAAAGAAGTCAAAAAGTGCTGTGCTACTTAATATTATCAGGGTGGAATGCTCCAAGAACATGTACATGTGCGATTTGAAGGATGTGAGAGGTGCACACATATGGTGCATGATGGGCTTGTATCCTCACTTTGTATCTCCAGACTACCTGCTCATTGCTCCCCAATTATTTCTATTAGTCACTCTCTTTGTTGTCAGTGCATCTGTTATCCGATGTCCTAAGCTCCTCCAGATCCACTCATTTCTCGAATGCACGCCACCTTGTCTCTTCTCTCTTCAGTGTTCCTGCTTGTGACCTGGAAAGCTATTACAGCATCCCATCATCTGAAGAGGAAAAAGGCAAGGAGAGACAAGCATTGCAAAAACCTTCTCAGTTACTGTCATGCACGTAGAGCAGAGGGGGTGGGGGTGGTTGCTTCATTACGCTATTTTGTGATTTGAATTATAAGCAGTCAGGAGTAAAACTTCAAGAACACCGTTCTGCTGATTTGACAGAGATCATAAAATAGTGATAGGCTGTCAGAAAACAATGGGCAGATATTGTGACTGTCCCACATGTCATATTTAACCTTTATCTCTTTTAATAAATGTCTGTTGCTTGACTCGTCTCTTCTTGTTTTCCTTTTGCACCTCCTTTCATGTAGGATGGAATGAGATCCAAGGAGATGAAGTAAGTAGAAGAATGAGAAGTGCCATGTCTTATTAGGGGGTTTATTGCATTGCTCCTGTTTCCTTCCTAATTTTTTAAAAATTCTTTTTGTTAGACATCGATTTGGATTTAAATGCTGCATGTCATTTGGATCCGCTTCGCTGAAATGCGAATGGTTTGAATCAGAAAGCCTTGTTGGATCAATGATATAATGCGTTCCAGCCAGTAGCTCACCACAGCTGCCAGTTAGTGGTGGTGGTGGTCACATGGCAAACATGAGAGAGGAGGTAACAGCCTGAAACGTGGGCCCTATTACCAGTAGAACGTCTCAAAGTGACATTCTCTTTATATGTGAAAATAACTGAGTGTGACACTGTTTTTTTTTTTTTTCCGACTGTGAAAAGCCAAAGTGTCCAAACAGATGCTTCATAGCTTTGGCTAGGTAACTGTAGCCTGGTTCTCAGTATAGATGGGCTGTCGTCTGACAAACAAAGGCCAACCCTGCACCTCTCTCTTCACAAATAAATAATAGGATTGAACAACAAGAAAAGACAGCCAGAAGGGAATTGAGGCTACTCAAAGAGCAGTGCCATTTATCAGTGACACAGCAGACCATTTCTTGTTAGCCAAACGCACAGCAAACACACAAAGTGTATGTATAATGACTGTTGGCAACAGACAAGGACATACAAAGATATTGATTCTGGCTTTAAGCAATTTCCAACTAGAAATACAGAAACGGCAAAATGTTTTGAACTGATTTTCACCCTATTTTTCTGTGTCTGTGCAACTCATCCATGACTGGAAACAAGCGCAGCTCAGAAAATCCTCTGGCAGTAGAAACTTAGAAAGAAAATGGGAAGAAAATGCTAATGAGCTGTTTATTATGAAGTCCCAGAGGTTAAGAAAATAAGTTAAACTGCATAGTTTCACTTTTGAAAAGTTTTTTTCAAAGATATATCTGAATCATAAAATTTATATAGGTATATAGAGATATATATATTTACATTTATACTTTGAAATAGGATCTTCTTGTGATTGTTGCAAGAATATGTTACAGTATTAAATGGCATGACTCACCCATATCACAACGCATGGGTGCTCAACATATATAGTGTTTCAAGTATATCAAAGTCTCTAGGTACAATATGATGAGAAATTGTCGAGTGTTTGTTATTGATTCTGTTTTGTTCAATTATGAGCCCTTGGTAGTTGGGGAGATGCTGAAGAGTCATTGCCAGTTATCGAGAAACTCCATGTGGGGGAGTAATTGTTCCACACCTGTGCGCACACAAAAAGAACACAATTGACTTACGATCACTGTTGAAAGTTCTTTTCACAGCATATCACAGCCAGAATGTTAATCAATGAATTGTGATGCTTTGCAAGAGCCGTGATTTTTTTTTTCTTTCTCCTTGAGGGGGAAAAAAAAAGAAGTAGGAAATGTACGAGGTATTCTTCTCTGCATACAATAGTTTGCCCTCCACATGTATTTTGGGTCAGTGGGCATGTCACCACACCACAGATTTGGAGGAATATACATCACTTGGCTGAATTTCACACACGTTCAGTCTAAGTCAGCAAGATGGAGACATTCACATAAAATCCAGCCATTCTGCATAGTGTATTTATGGGTGTAGTTATCTGCACATTACAACGTACCCACTGTGAAGCAATCGTTAATAAAGTTTTACTTCTGTGAGTCACTCCTTAGTTCTGGCACAGCTTTTCTTTGCCTTTTTTTTGCAGTTCTTTTGAATGCTGCTGCTGTTCCTTCTCTTCTTTGCTCCTGCAGCCTGGATCAAAGTTTCAATGTCCAATATGTGAACAGCAAGCACAAAACCCCTGGGGCAGCTTTCGCCCCGTCTCAAAGTTTTTGCGTGATATATGTCATCAAATGGAAACAGTCTCTCTCATTTCACTTCTCAGTGATCAGCATCTGACTCATACATGATGACCTCTTGTATGTGTAGATAACAAAAGCCTCCCCTCATTAAGTGCGACAGCTCAATGCTGTGTGACACACTGCTGCCTGGCTGTCTTGCCCGCCCATCCCCCACCACCATCGCACGTTTAGTGCCAGTGGTTGGCATATATATGCAGCATGTGTGCAGCAGTTCTATCACACTCTGCTTTGCTGAAACACCAAACAAAACGATGATGAAACAGTACACAGAAACTGATACATGGGCATTCAACAAGAAAAGTGAAGGAAAATAATTGTTATGTGGGGTCTCTATCTGCTTTTAGGGGGGAAAAAAAAGAGAATGGCATTTTTATTGTTTTTTTTGTGTGTATTTTGTCAAAGGGGGGTGAGACTTTGTGATAGTGTTCACATGATGAATCGTGCAGGTCAGAAAGGACCAGACCTGTTGTTCAGTCAAAGCACTGACTGCAGGAAATCCAGGACTGGACAAGCTGGTCTCCATGTGGGAGGATTATGAGATTATTATGATTATGATTGTTATGATTATGAGATCGAACTGCTCAGTCGACCACAGTCTCCAACACCTTTTAACAATCACTGTGTTTGTGTATGTGTGTGTTCTTTTCCGATGTTTTAATCTAAATTTTTTATGTTGTTTTCGTTAATGTAATTTATTTTTCATTCTTTTTCATCTTGATGCATTTGTAAAGCACTTTGGGTTGCCTGCGTGCATAAAATGTGTGATACAAATTAAATTGCCTTGCCTTGGCTGGGACCATTTCTCTGCTACTTCAACTGCGTTTGCTGCAAATGAGAAATTCCATCAAGTATTGAGATCTTGGTGCCTTAAACTTAGAAACCTGACTTGTGATCAAAGGTTCTCTCGTGATTACATTTGATGCGGGAGACAAGAGACATCATAGAGGTTGTTCCCTGCCTGAATTAAGTTGGATAGATTCATTAGATATAAATTCTTACCTATTTCGTACAACTATGAGCCCTTGGGGCCTGAACCACATAATAAATCACATAATGAATAGCAACTGTTCATCAATCTTCAAGCTGAGCAAAGGTCTTATCAGTCAAGCAGAGAGTGTCTGTGTGGGAAAGTCAAGGTGAAATTAAGAGAATCAATTTCTTCTATGCTTGAGTGTTTGTGTTGACTTAGGAACTAATTAGTTTAAGAGAGTAATTATCAAATACAAGAAACTGAACAGTGCCCACTTAATGTTATCCTCCTGTGGGCAGTTTTATTTAAATTTCTAAAACATTGTTTGAAAAGTGAATATCTGTGTGACTAGATTGTGACGTTCTTCTGTTTTTTTTTTTTTAATGTCCCACGTTTTTCTATAACAATTCAGATTTGGGGAGTAATGCTGGGGTTACAGGAAAACCTGCTGCTGTAAACGGAAAGCCTGATCACAATCAGGTGCATACAAGAGGAGTGGCTATTGTTCGCTAGACCCCCTACATCTCATAACGTCAGAAAAACACTGGACTAAGATTAGACTCGACAGGTGCTGAAATACAATAAAAGATATCATTTTGCGGTGATAAGTGACTTCAGTTTACAATCAGTCAGCAATCAGTAACTCTGTGGTCTGATGGAGCACTGCGCTGAGACAGACTTGAATATTTATAAATGGTACATGACAAGGGTTACAAAGGTGCTTTCAGGGGGGGAAAGAAAGTTATAAAATATAAAAGATATTATTCCAGCCATTAGTAAGCACCTCTAGAGACTAGCTGGCTAAAGTTCAGCTAAAATGCTTCTCACATGCACACATTGCACACAAAAACTGAACTGAAAGAGAATCTGAACTATCAAAACAATCTCAACCTTATGACATAATTAACTGAATATCTTTAATAAAACTTTGCACCACAGAATGTGTGTGACTTGGGTACTTTGTGTTTATTCTACACAGAAATACAACAAAGCTCATACCTCTGTTCTTGAGCTTATGATGATATGTGAAGTAAAGGTTCATTGTTGAAACACTTTACATTGAAAAAAGAAGGACTGAATCACAAGCAGGTTTAAAAATTGCTTGTCGCATCACTTTTTTTAAATTTTTATTATTTTTTTATTTCATTTCAAATTTAGATGAAGTCAGATTTCGTTTTTACTTGTAGTTGCACTGCCAACCTGTCCAGGTTGTTCATCACCCGTCACTCAATGACAGCTGGGACAGTTTCCAGCCCTCTGTGACCATGAACAGGATTGAAGCAGATATAAAAATGGACGGATGGATGGATGGAGGTTTATGTTGACTTCAATAAGTACACATTGATTTCCTGTCACAGAATTTCCTGTTGACATGTTAGCCAGCTATACTCACACTGTGTTTTGGACTTGCAACCTAGACTTAGGCACACAGGGTGTATACACATTTAGTCAATAAAAAAACAACAAAGAAACAAATCCCACTCCATAATTACAGTTTGTGTAACTGTTCTCCTGTTTTGCATTATAACTTTAACATTTACAAGAATTGAAAAGCATGCTGTGCTTTAGAGCTCAGCTGGTCATCTCTGCAGAGCTCAGTTGGAAAACAGCTTCAGTGAATCTGAGGTGAACTACATACCCCGCCAGCAGTACCAGCGTGGGGTGGCTTTGATTGACCAACAAGGGAGAACAGAGGTTCACTGACACTACTGTGAGAGACTAATGAGGTCCAGGCAGGCATCATCCCCTTTTCGAACACTAAATGGGTTTGTTGGAGGGTTTCTGCTGTTCAGTATGAGGCAGAGTAGTTTAGACATTCTGCTGGAGGCACACAGGAGCATCACAGTCATTCACAATCAGATTTCTGGGTTCCAGTTCAGGAAAAAACATCCAATTGGGAATTACTTATGAAGTGTCTGGTGATAAAAAGCAAGACTAAGGCCTCTCAGGAGCCAACAGAGTTACACATAAGGTTGCAGTCCAAAGAAAAAAAAGAACACAACAACCTTTTTCTTAGTTCAGAAAAAACAAAATCAAAGTCTCTAAGCTTCTTTTTTTTATGGTTTGGCATATTCCCAGTGAGGGAAATCTGTGGAGACAGGAAGTGTGATTAACGCGGAGAGCTGGGGTATCTGGTCAGCAGGAGTCATCAGGTGGTGGGTATGCCTCTAAATGATATCAGGAGCCAAAATTTTGCAAACATTGCATTGTAACAATATGGTTGAAAGGTGTAATTCCAGGTTCAGAGATTAAATAACAATAGCTGTTTTTTTTTGTTTTTTTTAATAAATCCATCAGTGATGGACGAGAAAATACTTTATTAATCGCTGAAGGGAAATTAACTGTCATACTAGTTGTTGTCACTGAAGTCTTTTCAAAGATTCTTTATAGATGCTTATAACTGTGGTCAGAAGGAAGTCCTATAGTGGTGTAGCTTTGCAGCAGATCTGAGGTTCCTTGAAGCAAGTGTATAATGGCTTTAACTCCAACCCCATGACGATAAGCAAACTGCAGTGGGTCCTGGAATGTGTTTCTCTGCTTACTCAGGTGGACCAGTAAAGTCTTTCCAGGACTTTTATGATGTGGGATGTTAGGGCTACAGGTCTGTAGTCCTTAGGAGATGGATGAGATCTTTCTGGTACTGAAACAAGACAGGATGTCTTCCACAGCATCAGAGTCTTCTCTTGGTTCATACTGAGGTTGAAGAGGTGCTGTAGACCCCCACTTGGCTGGTCAGCACAGGCATTCAGGACTCTGGGGTTGACACCATCTGGACCTGCAGCTTTGTTCCTGTTCAGTTTCTCCAGCTGCCTCTTCACCTGATTGGTACAGATGGAAAGGAGGGGAGGTGGTGGGGGCCCAACATCTCCTGATGTGGTTGGAGACAACGATGAGGCAGCAGCAAGATCCATGGCTGAGGTGGAAGATGAGACAGCTGAGATGTGACAGGGAAGCTGTGGGTCAAGGGAGGATGGGAGGTCTAGGAGAGGAGGATGCTGAGCTCATTTCTGAACTGAACCTGTTGAGGAATGTGTTCAGTTCATTTGCTCTGACCAGACCTCCATCTATCTGATCCTCCTTCTGCCTGAAACCTGTGATCTTCTTCATCCCTGGAACCACACATCTATGATGTTGCTGTGCTGGAGTTCTCCAGCTTTCTCCTGTACATCTCTTTTTTTCTTTCTGATCTGGACTCTCAGTTGTGTTTGTTACTAACCTCAATAATTCCCTGTCTCCTTCTTTTTTTCATGTTGAGCTGCTCTTTCAGGTCACTGGTGATCCAGGGTTTGTTTATCAGTGACCTGAGTGCACATTTAGGTGTCTGAAGTGACCACCACATCAAAACATAACACAACCTTGTCACTTTGATTGGGACCATAAACATCTGAAATATATAATATATAATTCAATGAGGCATTCAGGCTTCTATTTTACTGTGATAACATACTCTGGTCTGACAAGAAATGTATGCATTTAGACATTTAGCAGATTATTTTATGCAATGTCACTTACAGAATGAGGATAAGCTACATAGAAGAACCTTAAACTAGAAGAATTAAGTGCTCCTACACATTGCCAGAGGGAGACAGTGCTAAGCTGAAGTACTAGAAACACAACAGTGAAAATAAAGGGGGGAGAGTAATAAAGACAAAGTTGCATAGGTGCAGAACAATTGGTGAAGATGGCAGCAGGAGTAGATGAGACACATGGAAATAGAGGAGAGAAAGGAGAAATAAAGATAAGTGCCTTTTAGAAGTGGTGTGCAAGTATGTTTTACCAGAAGAAGCCTTCTCAGAAGAGATGGGTTTTCAAGAACTCGTTGAAAATAAAGAGGGATGTCCCTGCTGTAGTCGAAGTTCTGTGAAACTACAAATGATAATAGTCTGGACTGATGTTTGTGAGGGGGTCAAGCAAAGCAACACAACCTGGCAACATTAATGTCATATTCAGAGAAGATAAGGAGTGAGCATTGATGTCAAGATGTATGGTTCGTTTGGTTAGGAAGACAAACAGCTTGGTTTGGCAGAGGTTTAGCTGGAGGTGGTGTTTCATCATCCAAGTGGATATGTGACAAGCTGATATCCACACTGACACAGTGGGGTTATCAGGCAAGAACTACAGGTATTATTAGCCTAGCAAAGACTATGAAAGCAGATAAACGGATGTAGTAAGGAGCCCAGTACCAAGCCTTGGGGGACCCCTGTGCCAATGCGATAAAATGCAGATGTTTGCCTTGATCATGAGACACTGAACAAGCCTCCACTGAGGTAAAATTCAAACAAATTTTGCACTTTGCCTGTGATGCCCATGCCTGGAGTATGGAGGATCTTTTTCTCCACCAATATTCACATCATGCTGCATTTGCTGTTGCTCAGAAGTGGGTTGAGAGAAAATAATAACACCAAAGGATACACACCAAGTGGAGTGGAGGTGTGGATTGGCTGGCTCCACCCCCTTAAGCCCAGGTGCTTTGAGCATAGGTATAAATGTATGTTTGAAAAAGGTGCCTTTCTACTGCATATCTGTGATCTTTGTTCAAACTTTGTAACAAAAACTTTATTAAGACCTCAGGAAAGTTTGTCAATTTGTGAAAAAATGGCATAATATCAGTATCTTTTTTAAAGTTTGGAAAAGCAATTTTAATTGAAGCTTTTATTATGATGCCAAAGCAGGACATGCATACCTAAGGTGACAACTGCTCCATTTAAGCACCACATAGAGGACTATAAGTGAGAAAAGAAGAAGCACTGGAATCCGACAACATTTTCATGGCTTGAGATCACACTTGCTTACAGCTTTAAATCTTTTGCTGGAAGGTTAGGTATTCTATACTTAGGACTAGAGACTATTTTCTCCTATGTTGTAATCAAATGTCGCCTCAATGAATTTTGCAACTATTACAGCAATTTTCTAAGTCACACTGTAACGGCTCTCAAAAATATGCACTAACCAGCAACAACTTGCCCTTTTACTCATAAGCTGTATGCATTCACACTTGATATGAAAGTTATGCCTGACAGACGCCTGCCTGCCTGGCTGCCCTGAATTTGCCATTTGTCGTCCCCCCCGACTGATAGGCAAGGCGCACAGAGCAAGGATTAGATGTGACGGAATTGTTGATTTGTGCACTTCACAGTGAGGAGTTTGGACGGATAGAGAGATGTAAAGGACAGAGGGATGCAAAGAAACATGCCAGCTTTGGAAAAAAAAAACTTTCATCACAGCTTGAAGTCTATCACAGCAAAGAAAGATAAGGCATAAAGGCAAATAAACTCATGGGAGACAGAAATGTCAGTGAATCAGGAAGCCAGATGAGTTGGAAGTGGAGGTGAGGTTACAGGAATTAGTGCCACTGGAATGTATGTATATATCTGGATGAAGTTAAATCTCTTTGAAAAAAGTATAAAACAGTCTTGTCAGTTTTTTATGTTTACATGTAAACTTCCCTCCAAGATCATTCCTGAATAAAAGTTTTCTGACC
This sequence comes from Arrhamphus sclerolepis, assembly GCA_037176975.1. Lineage (NCBI taxonomy): Eukaryota > Metazoa > Chordata > Actinopteri > Beloniformes > Hemiramphidae > Arrhamphus > Arrhamphus sclerolepis. Next base: position 5,802 of record JBAMYA010058679.1, on the reverse strand, counting down.
AACTACTCTTTAGAAAATGAATTCTCTGTGCAATGTGAGACCCCAAAGTTTAACATACAGACAGTATAAAAAATTCCAGCAACACAGTAGTCTCATCACCACTGAGCACCTCTTGTCCAGACTCATGCTTGTGCTTGTATCATGCTTGTGAAGCACGTCAAGTGCTCATCTCAGCGTCCTTCTGGCCCGAGGTTGGAGTATCAGCCCAAAGTACAGCACAGCAATTCAGAAGGGGCTATCTGGTGCTCCATTTGGGAACACTTAAGACTCTCCCTTTACTAATTACATAGCTCTAATTAGCTTGTGGGTAGAATCCAACACATGCCTAATTGCCTATTGACATTAGGCAATGAGCTGCAACAAGACCCTCTATCTCTGTTACCATATAGCCTCCACAGCAAAAACTATAGGCTGCTGAAAGTGTCAAGTCTTTGGGATTTGAAGTACATTTGCACACACAAGTGCAGAATAGAAAGAGAATACACATATTCAGTATTCTAATCATGACTTTTCAAAGTTGCCAAAGATGCAAGAAACTCAAATCTGTCAGAGTTTGGCATAAATATTGCCTTTTTTTCTGTCTCTGTCAGTCTTTCTCCCTCATGTTACTGTTCCTTTATCAAATCCAAATTAAATGAGCTTCACTGCTCATGTTCATCAGCACTGAGCAAGGCTTCAATATTTTGAGGTAAAAATAAGCACATATTGACCTTTTAAATCCTTGTTTGATTTGCCCAAACTGAGGGCATAACATATGTATTGAGATTGTTTGATGCAGCATTTGTAGTGTTTGATGTGTTTATGAGAACAACATTTGCGTGTTTTTCTCTTTACTTATCGTGGTTTTGTATTGAATGGAAAGATTTTCATATTCAGTTGTGGAACACGTCATATTCACATAAATTACAGTGAGACCATATTACCAGAAAATCAAAACATCCATCCATCCATTTGCTCCCGCTTATCCAGGTTTGTGTCACGGGGAAGCAGCTTGAGCAGGGAAGTGCAGATGCCCAGTCACCTCCTCCAGCTCTTCCAGGGGAATATTGAGGCATTCATAGGCCAGACACGAGTCCAGGGGGAATCCTCACCAGATACCAATAACACTTAAACTGGCTCCTCTCGATGTGAAGGAGTAAAGGCCCGAGACTGAGTCCCTCCTGGACTGAACTTCTCACCCTATTTTGAAGAGAGAGTCCAGCCACCCTACTGAGAAATCTCATTTCAGCCACTTGCATCCGCAATCTCATTGTCATTATTTATGACCATAGGTGAGGGTAGGAATGAAGATTGACTGGTAAACAGAAAGTCTTGCCCTTTGGCTCAACTCTTTCTTCACCACAACAGACTGGTTGGAAGCCCGAGTTACTGCAGCTGCCACACCAATCTGCATTTCAATATCCCACTTCATTATTCCCTCACTTGCAAACAAGACCCCAACAGACCTAAACTTCCCCACTTGAACCTCATTCCCAACCCAGAGAGGGCATCTACCCCTTTCTGACATATGACCATGATTTTGGATTTGGACGTGCTGATTCTCGTCCCAGCCACTACCAGATGAAGATGCATGTGTCCAACAGAAAACAAGTAGATGATGCAGATCCCACTTTTCATGTCAAGTTGTACGGTGCTCATAACAATACTGAGAACTTGCTTGTTGATGTCTATGATAACACAGTTGGTCTGAACCACACAAACACCTTTTTGGTGTTCACTGAGAAGGATATTGGCGACCTGCTGAAGATCAGTCTAAGCTGGGAGGGAGAATCTGAATTCTGGAACTCTGCTGATTCTCATCCCAGCTGCTTCCCAGGTGCTTCACAGTTGCAAACCACTCCAGTGAGAGCTGGAGGTCCGTGCCCAATAAACCCAGCAGGACCACATCATCTGTAAAAGGTAAAGAGGCAATCTTGAGGTCACCAAACTGGAACCCCTCTGCCCCCCTGGCTGCACCTAGAAATTCTGTCCATAAAAGTTATGAACAGAATCAGTGACAAATGGCAGCCCTGGTGATCTCCAACTCTCACTGGAAAAAAATCTGACTTATAACCAGCAATACGGACCAAAATCTCGCTATATTTGTAAAGGGACCAGATAGCCTGTAACAACGGACCCCATATCCCATACTCCCAGAGCGCCCCCCACAGCACAGCTGTAATTGGAACACACCCTCTAGCCCCCCTTCTTAAGAAAGGGAACCACCACCCAGTCTGCCAGTCCAAAGGTACTTCCCGTGATGTCCACGCAATGTTGCAGAGATGTGTCAACCACAACAGCCCTACAACATCCAAAGCCTATGGGATCTCATTCACCCCTAGAGCCCTGCCACTGTGTAGCTTCTTAACTACCTCAACGACCTCAGACCTCAGATCTCAGTCTGTGTCCACAGCTCCAGTCAGCAACTTCAGCAATGGAGGTTCGGAACATGGCCCATTCCGACTCAATGTCCCCCACCTACTTCAGGTTGTGGTTAGAGCTCTGTTGGTACCTCTCAACCTCACACACAAGCATAGACTCCTTTCCCAGCAGAGAGGTGACATTCCATGTCCCAAAAGCCAGAGTCAACAACTTAGGGTTGGTGTGTCGAAGACCCTGCCCTCAGCCACTGCCCATCCCACATTACAACTGACTCTCATGGCCTCTCCTGTTGGTGGTGGACCTACAGGAGGATGGACCCACGTCTTCAGTTTGGGCTTTGCCCGGCCTGATCCCATAGGGAAAAGCCTGGTTACCAGGTGCTCGCAAACAAGCTCCTCCCCACGTCTGTCTCCAGGGTGGGACCCCGGTAACCCTGACCCAGGTGAGGGACATGGTACTCCTTGATTTCTCTTGTTCCTGGGATTCACTGGAATCGCTCTTAGTCTGGCCCATCCCCCAGGACCAATTTGCTTTGGGAGACCCTACCAGGGTCATTAAGTCCGCAACAACATAGCTCCTGAGATCATTCAGCCACGCAAACTCCTCCACCAGGATGTGATGGCAATTCAAGGAACTTTGAATATAGGAATTTTAATATCATGTTTTGGTGAAAAAAATTCTTGCATTTATATCTCAAAACATGAAAAAAACTATCTTCACATCCACATATATATCATAAAAACTGATTTCTAAGAAAGTAAAAAAGCTTTGTTTCATGAAAATTTGTCTAAATAAAGAAATAATGTAGCCAAGCATTTTTACTGTAGAAAAAATAGTCTTATTTTAAGAAGAAAAAAATGCATCAAGTTTGCTTAATATGAGACAATAATTAAAGAAAGAAATTTAGAAACCTCCCTTCCCTCCTTCTTACTCTACATGATTATCTGTTTCTCTTCTTTCTATGTAAGGAAGGATGAGAAGAATATTTTTTTTTATGTTAGCAGAGTTTTGCTTGTGGATGGAGTAGTGAGCTGCCTTTGACAGCACCATAATTGATTCATTGATATCTTTATGAATTTTATTTTTGTTTAATTTGTTGTTGTTGTTTTTTTATCTTTATAAGCATCCTACTTGGCTGGTATTTGTTTGAGCAGGCCTATTGTACACTTTGTATTTGTATGTGCATATTTGTATACTGCCCTTCAGTTTCCTTTGATGCCAAAACAACACTTTTACTAAGATACAACCACAACAACTCTGCAGAACCCAGAGAATTGCATTGCTGCAGGTGTTGTTAAAGGTGCTGAGGGTCTTTTGAGAGCATTCCTAACAGTCATGCATAGAAGATGGATGATCACACAAATGCTAAAAGGAGGAAACTGTCTTCCCTGTTCACACACAGTGGAAAATTTAGGATTTCTGTTTTTAATCCTACATGCTTTAGTGTAAAAATATAAAACTCAAATGATCATTTTATAAGGCAAATATATCCCCAGAATATATTGCAATTTTCAAAAAGTTTTTGACATATTATTCATTTGACAAAAATGAAGCAAAAACAAATCATGCATGCATCAATACTGTAAGTACTCCCATGATACAATGCCTTGTAGATCCACCTTTAGCAGCAGTAATTTGAAATGCTAATTTTCTGTATGACTTTATCAGCCTCTGAAATTATTAGGGAAATGTTGGCCTGTCTCTATTCACAGCATTGCTTTAGTTCATTGAGCTTTTTTATGTATTTGCTCATGCACAACTATGAAGGTTTATTTGATGTATATACTTTGAATAAAGCCTTGATTCATTTTTCTACCATTCTGATGTACAAAGGCTTGCTGGTGTGCTCCAGGATCATTAGGGTGGGCAGGAAAGATTGAAGGAAACCATTCCCACCTGGTCACAAACCATTGAAAGTCAAAAAAAGAAGAGATTGGAGGGCTATTGCGCAAAGCCTAAATAATGGAATGAACTGGAATTTGTCATTTATCATGGCTGAACTTGGTCCTGAGATGGTTGTATGAAAGCAGAGGCAGACAAGTTATCATGAAGATTTATTCTGTGCAGCTACCCTGGATAAGGGAACCAGGATTTGTTTGTTAGCTATCACTCAGATGGGAAGTAAAAGTAACTCATGATGAGAAAATCATGTGTTAACTTGTTTTAATCAGCCTGCATTAAAATTTTATTGACAAATTCAATAAATTCAGTAATTCATCACTATAATCATCATCACATACACTATGTATGAATTATTTAGAATTGTAAAAGGTAAAGGTATGTATGTATATAAATCTGTACAATATTATTGAAGTTGTTGAGATTAGGCTACACAGGTCATTACAAACATGACAAACAGTCGTAATGCTCGTGCCTTACTTGCTACAGTTGACAGGCTAACAAACCCTCCTGTGTCAACTACAGCTGAATTTCATTCCACCAAGGCCCGTAGGGACTTTGCCAAATCTTTCACAGACAAGATTCCAACTATTAGACAAGCAGTTGGTACACCAATGGCAGGTTCAGGGTATGTATTGACCCCACCGAAAACCAGTTTAAACACCATAACACAATTTTATCCCATTAACGCTAAAAACCTGGAGGACAGCTTACATCAACTGAACTCCTCCTCTTGCTGTTTAGACGTCCTGCCCACAGGTTTTTTCAAAAACGTCTCAAAAGTCCTGGAGTCAGATCTGTTACAGATTGTGAACCTGTCTTTAATGTCAGGTGCTTTCCCAGAGCCACTGAAAACATCAGTGATTAGGCCTCTGCTGAAAAAGGATAATCTTGACAAGACACAAATGAGCAACTACGGGCCGATCTCAAACCTTCCATTTTTAAGTAAGATGGTTGAAAAAGCTGTTTCTCAACAGCTGAATGACTTTTTGTCTATAAACAACTGCTATGATGTCTTCCAGCCAGGCTTTAGACAGAACCACACCACTGAGACTGCCCTGACCAAAGTGTTTAATGACATATGTTTAAATACAGACAATGGAAACAAGGTAGTCTTAGTTTTACCGGATCTCAGAGCTGCATTTGATACAGATGACCACAATATATTACTGGAACGACTGAAGAACTGGGTTGGAATCTCTAGAACTGTACTAAACCGGTTCAAAACATACTTGGAGAACAGGAAGTATGTTGTGTCAGTAGGTAATTTTAAATCTGAGCAAACAAGAATTACATGTGGAGTTCCCCAAGGTTCCATCCTGGAGCCTCTTCTGTCTACATGCTCCTACTGGGTCCGATTATAAAGAACCACAAAATAAGTTACCACAGTTATGCAGATGACACACAGATGTATATCACAATGTCACCAGGAGACAGAGGCCCAGTACAGGCCCTTGGTAAATGTATTGAGGAGATTAATGATTGGATGTGCCAGAACTTTCTTCAGTTAAACAAAAACAAAACTGAGGTTATTGTTTTTGG
>JBAMYA010058659.1:0-28854 GCA_037176975.1 Arrhamphus sclerolepis | reverse complement strand
TAATCAACAACATTATAGGCACCAGCATACGTAATGAAAGCATCCAGCAAAGAACTGACCATGGCTGGAAAGCAAGCTCTTTTGTATGTCTGTGGTATTTTTTTACAAGGCATGTCACATTTCAATAAGACCCCAAGAAATGACGTCAACAGGTGAAAGTAAAGAGATATTCAAATATTAAATTCAAGTCTAATGATGCTGCACACATCTGGACATCTGGAAATGAACAAAGAAAAGACAATTCATTAAGACTGGTGGCATTTGGTCAAAAAACAGTTTGCTTAATGAGATCAGTACAAGAACTGAAAGAAAAAAATCAAAAGGCTTTGATAACTCTGATTTTGTTATAAAAGAGAGGGAAGAAAAAAAAATCACATTTGAAGTTACCTTACTGTGTACACATGATAATTTCAGATCTAAATTTTTTTTCTCCACTGATAACTTGCCCGATATTTCACATTTAATGATCAGAAATCTCACCTAACTGGAAAGTATGATCAGACCAGAAGGCCAGCAGACATAATGATGTGCTGGACCAGGCACTGAATGGCCCAGAGGCTAATAAAGCCTTGTACTAAACAGTTACTATTGATTAAGTCTTATCCTCTAAATGAATTGTTGTTATAAGATCAATCTTAATTTTATCTGGAGACCCCCCCCAACACACCGACACACACCTTCATCAGTGCTTGATATGGTAATTTTCTTTGTTTGAAACAAAGCTCATCACGGTGAAGGAAAAAAGTGAAACTGCTTTCCATTCATGTAAAAATATGTTTTAAAAAAATGGCCTTGATTGTGAGACTTTACAAATGTCAATCTACAACTTTTATAGACTAAATTCATACTGGCATCAGATTTTTTTTTAAATTTTCATAGAAACTAAACAAGAGATTATCAAAGGAAAATGAGGTAAAATATTTGTAGCTTTTGTTGGTGAAATATACTGAAACACTCGATCACATATCTTGTAAATGTGATACATCCACTTTAGATACTGAGAACGGATTCATTCTGTGGAGAGAATAAAGGTCACGCAGGACACTAGTGTTGTTGGGTGATTTGATAGAACTGACTAATAACAGAGATACACATATTTTAAGCGTTACAATTCATTAAATTCAACAGTACCACTAATTGCAAATCAAATGTTAACGTTGGTGGAATCAAATTCAGAACACAAGCTGGAAGTCACAATTCAATCCTTAAAGTGACATTTGTTATTTTCTGCATTTTCTAACTCATCTACAGTGTTACTGCAGATGAGGGTTGAGGATGCTGAGCTCGCTTCCTTCTGGACAGTTTCCCATCCACTCTGTGACATCGTAGGTGTTTCCTTGTATGGTCGTAATTAACAGTTCATTTGAAGGAAGAAATCTTTTGAGTAGAATGGATTGAATCAAATATAGAAACCTAGCCTGATAGATCAGACCCACATCTAGACAGATGTAGGTTCTGAGAATGAACCATGGCACCTCACCACCAAAGTGAGGCACTAATGTGGGAGTGTCGTAGAGACGAGTTTGATGGAGACAGACGGCAATTTAATGAAAATAGAGTCAAACAATTTTGGCCATTTCTTCAAGCAGAATTTGAGAATAACCAGTCTGCTCGAACAATCAACCAGTATCTTTGAAAAAACATAACAGCTGGCTAAGCTAACAGGAGACAACTTCCTTTATCGTCAAAGCAAGGTTACGAGATGTCTCTTGGTCCTGATCCACCACATGGAAGTGAAAGCCATGTCATAGCCAAAGTCGATTCTAACGATCGCAATTTACTGTCATCATCACGTTAAACAGTCGCAGAGGCTTTCTACAAGGACAGACTGATCTGACTGGCTCCCCAAGACAATGAATGAGCGTCATTGGAGGGGTTTCCTAGAAGTCTCATGGTCTAGACTTCCTGGAAACCTGCAGAATGACAAAACTTCAGGGTGAAGCCATCTCAGATTCTGACAATGAACCTAATATAGTGGTAACCTTGACTTACAAGCGTACCAACATACAGGTTTTCAGAGTTATGGGGTTTTTTTGGAGTGTTTTGCGAGCAGAAATTTGAGTTGCGAGTTATAACGCTTCAGGCACGCTACTGCTAGTTGGGCACGTGATCAGCGTCCGTGAACAAGGTTACGTTTTGGGTTTTTTTAAAGTGACAAAGATCAGAGAGATTATGTTTTTTTTTGTTTTTTGTTTTTTTTTAAAGTAAGATGAAATTGAAGTGAAAATAAACAATTAAATGAATTCTAGCAATAAAGTTCAGCACTGAAGTGTAGCAACAAATGAAAGTGACTGAAAATGCATGAAACCATACAAATTTCTGGAACCTTTCTCTGTACTGGAACCTTCTCCGCTCTCTCCTCCCCCTTCCACCTCCGCCAGCATTTACAAGGTTTATTTCTCAACATTATCTTTTTTTTTATGTTTTATTATGTTTTCATAAAACATTTATGATTTATAATACATTTTTCTTAATTCAAAATATGTAACAAAAAAAATTAGGGTGGTTTTGGGGGGATGGAACAGATTCATATCATTTCCATTCATTTCAATGGGGAATACTGATTTGACATGCAAGCTAACTGATTTACGAGTTCTGTCACGGCATGAATTAAATTCATAACTCAAGGTATCACTGTACAGCCACTTTAAGGTTAGACTATGGTATGGGCCAAATGAGGGCCAGTTGGGGTTTACTTCCAGCTACATGAAGCTGATATTCAGCTGAGCCTGAGTCTGATTCAAGCCCGCCGGGAGCGTGCCATCCTTCCATGCAGAATGTAGGTCAAATGAACGTATTCAGATTAATTTGTCTATTAGTGTTTTAGAAGGACAGAAACATACATACATATACAGTAAAAGTTCAGCTTTAAACTGCAATCCAGTCATAATGGTGGACTGGATACTGTGGTCCTTGGTGGCTGAAATGTTGAGAGTTTTCTCCTCAGTGAACGCTGGATGTCACAGGGGTTAAACACCACCTTAAGGAACAATGGAATCGAAAGCGAAGGCAATTAGCGAATCAATAACTGTTCAGAGCTAGCGGTTTCTAGGGAGGTTAAACATCATCATTCTAGAAGAGGGCTTGGCAACTTTTTTCTCTCTCCCCCTTTTCATGGTTAAGTTTTTTCTTTTTTTGTAGCTACCACTAATTAGCAATAAAATGCAACCCTCCAAAAGCACTTCAGTGGAAAATGGAACATTGATTTTATTTATGTTTGCATCAAGGCTCTTTATAAAATATTGAGGTGGGCAAAAATGCTGTGAATTGATTCAGGCAAACAAAGAGGAAGAGGTCTGACAATCTAAATTATAATGTAGAAGTTGTTTATCCTAAAACTTTTACATAAAGGCTTTTAATCTATCACTGGATGCTTTGATGCTGAGAATTTTCAAGGAGCATATTGATTTTATTTTTCATGAAAAAGTAAGCTTACAAAGTGTGCACTCAGAACGTGGACAATCTTGACACAAAAGGTGTGCAATTTAGTTTCATAAAAACTTCAGAAGCCTAATAAGCACCATGGACAACTGTGCATTCGATTAGGACATTTAATCATGCAGCCATTCAGATTCAGTCAGAACTCTCTTTTCTGGCTCGTACTGCAGTGGTTGCGTGGTGCTTTCCATCTGTGCAGACTGCATGAGCAATGCTCTGTACTGGGAAGCAAAGCCACTACCGTGCATACATGTCACTTTGCTCTGTCGTTCTTGACAGGTTGGCGGCATGTTGGCCGCTGCCTTCTGCTTTTTGAGAATGCCGCTGGGCCGACATTCTGGCCGACATCTCATCCATCTCAACCTCCCTTGGCCACCTGAGCCTGCCCCTAACAAGGACCTGGGGGAAATCGGGATATGGGAGAGGTACGTAAGGGACACTGGCAGGGGAAACGGGCGAAGGGAAGACAAAGGGGGCAGGAGGGGATGGGAGAGAAATTGATACGGGGGAAGGAAGGGGTAAGACAACCCAGAGGAGAAAAAAAATGTAGTAGGGTTACAGATGGGGGTTACTGAAGCAGAAATATAGGGAGAAGGAGAGATACAGTAGGAAAGTGATAAAAGAGCAAGAACAAAATGCTGGTCAGCTTTGAGAGCTGTCATATTAAAGCTCCCAAAGGCATTTTACCTTTAGAGGCAAGGTGACCTATTACACTCAGGCAGTCGAACAAACCAACTGTCAATTAGTGAGGACTCGCTGGTGTCGTAGTAAGTTCAGTAGATGGGGCCACCATGGGGAGGATGATATGAACTCTCCCTCATGTTGTCATTTTGTTGCATTGAAGGTGAGTTTTGGGGTGAAACATCAAACTCAACCTTGTTTTATATAATTGTTTTTGAGCCGTTTTTTTTTTTTAGATGGTGTTTCCCCCCCCAGGGCTAGCCCAGATGCCATTTTTGGACTCTGGAGCTTTCGTAGATTGCAGTGAATATTGGAAGCACAGCTGAAGCCTCTGATGTGCTGTCTTGGTTAACAGGAAAGTCATGGGTAGCAGCGAGCGTTAGCGCCCACTGTTGTTGCTGGCTGTCCGGCTATTTGGGTTCAGCCCTTGTGCTTTTCCAATATTTTTATTCTTTTTGGTTACTTTACCAAACATATAAAGCTATTACTGTCGCTGTTATGGGTGATTTATTATCTTTGTGTATGTCTGCCATATACGCATAACTGCCACTGAAGCCTGATTGATGTGAACGCAACAAATGTTATTGATGCACCTGATAGCATTGTTTTCATCGCTGGATGGAAAGATAGACTGCTGTAATGTCAGGAAAAGTGACTGTTGCTCAACATTTATCAGGTACAACTCACACAGGATTTCCTTCATTTGCTCTGTTGGTATAATTACAGCAACATAACCAATGAACAATAATAAATGCCAATTATGACATTAGCTCCATATGTACGTTAGATGCTTGGTTGCCACATAGATGCATTATATTTGAAAACCAATGTAACGATTTGAGTTATTCAAGAATTTATATCCCTGTGGCAGCAATAAAGAAAGAAAAACAAATATATGTGGCAGGTTTATTTGAAGAGCACACTTCATACACAAAGGCAACTCAAAGTGCTTTGCAAGGCATTAAGATGAAATAAATCAATTTAAAAGAAAAAAATAAAATAAAATGAAAATCATACATAGTTTTCAGTTTAAGTTTATATGTGTCTGGAATTGGAGAACATTTGATATCAGAAGAAGTTTAAGCTAAATGTTTGATCCTAACTGGAGGTTCTACCAGCTGACTGCTACCTAAAGATCTCAGAGCTCTACTGATTCTACCAGAAGATCAGTCATGGATTCTGGACCCAGACTATTCAGAGATCAGTAAACTAACAACACTTTAAAGTCTGTTCTGTAGGTAACTGGTAACCAGTGGAAGAACCTCAGACCAGGAGTGTGTTCAGCTCTTCTGGTTCTTGTTAGGACTCTGGCAGCAACATTCTGGACAAACTGAAGCTGTCTGATTGGACATAAAAGAGCATCACAGTAGTCAGTCTGCTGGAGATGAAGGATGAATAAGCTTCTCTAAATCAGCTCTGGACATCAGATCACAGACTCTGGAGATCAGTTTGAGGAGGTAAAAAGCTGTCTTAGTTCCAGCCTTGATGTGGCTGCTGAAGTTCAGGTCTGAGTCAATTAAACCCCAAGATTCTGAACCTGGATTTAGTCTTGATCCCTCCGGATCTCATTCTGTCTATTTAGTTATCACATATAATAATTTCTGTCTGATCCGGATTTAATTGAACGAAGTTTGTTTGCATCCAGATGTTCACTTGGTCCAAGCAGAGACAGAGGGAGCCTGGTGGACCAGAGTCATTTGGTGGAAGATCCAGTGTTGAATTTCCCCTCAGGGATCAATAAAGTATATCATATCTTATCTTATATCAGCAACATTGCTATTATGTATGATCTGACCTAGGGGAAGCATGTAGAGGGTGAATAATAGTGGTCCAAGATTTGAGCCTTGTGGGACCCCACAGGTGATGTGAAACACCTCAGATTTATTCTTACCAATGGAAACAACAAAGACAGAAATGTCAGTTTATTGACTTTCATTAAAAGCACACAGTATTTTGCCCTGGCTCACTGGGTCACGGGTCAAGTGGTGGAGCAACAGCAGTATTTTAGAAAAATGGGTAAAGTTGAAATAAAAGACAAAACAAGCCCAGTGTAACAAGTCAGATGAAGCTTATTTGAACATCCCTACAGTGTGGCTGCATTCTAAAACATAAACATGTCCACATTTTACATTTGATTACGTTTAAAAGAAACACACTTTCAATTCTAAGACAATTTAAGAAAATCCTCCATCTTACCAGGTCTTAGAAAAAGTTGTCATGAGAGAGGCTTTTTTCTCTGGAATCATTAATCGAATCACTGTTTACAAAGTCATATACAATATATACGATCAAAACGTAAGCTTTCAGGAACAAAGAGGAGACATTTGCATCAGTGCACACCATCACTTTGGTAAAGGCCAAACAACACAGCATAAAAGAACTTCCCTTTCTATCAACTGATGGGCATATTGTTGGAAGGGTGACGATGTGGCCTTGATTTTGAAGCCGTGGAACCTGGGAAACTTGGAGACATTGAGCCAACAGTGTAATCTTCTGTATATCAAAAGTTTTTAAACTAAAAGTCAAACGTTAAGTCTGGTTTGTCAGAGACAATGACCACATGCTATCTAGAACATGTAGAACAGAAAGGTCAACAAAGAAACCAATCAAGGTGTTGCAATGAGTCGGAACATTATTACGAACTCAAAATCTTGAACTGCCCTGATATTAATCCGTCATCAATTCCCTGAACACAGTCCAAACCTGAAAGACACGGTCAGAACCCTCCTGGACCTCTGATCAGTGTGGCAACAGAGAGAACAGGTCTTTATCAGATGCAGTTTTCTCTGTTGTCTGTTCATCTCTCAATCGACTGCTCTTCTGGGATGTCAGTTGTTCCTTTAAAGCTGGGTTGATTAAAGGACCAAAGACTGTGAGAATTTATATTTTCTCATCCACCCCCATCACCCTAAATACAGGCAACCCCTCATCTATGATGCCTTCTACTATATATGCATCAGTCCTTCTTCAGCCCTGAAGACAAAGGAAAAAAAATGTGGACTTGGAGGGGGACCATAGCCCTCCTCGTCAAGGATCTCATGCGGCAACACAGCCAGTATTATTATGCAGCGTCTTCCATTCGCCAAGGACATTCACATCAACAGGTGCTGAAGCAGGGATCCCTGCATAATCATGGACCTGACCCACCCACTCCGCATCTGAGCTCCCCCCAAAAGGCAAAAGACTGCAAAGCATCAAAATCAGAACATCAAGGCTCAAAGCCAGCTTCCTCCCAAGGGCTCTGAAACTTACCAACTCCCCACCTCAGTGACCCACATTACCCCTTCCTCCTGCATTGTGCGACTGCTCAACCCAATTTACCTCAATGTTTTGTGCATTTCTGTGAGGGCCAGCGGTGTCCCGATTCTCTTATGAACAGGGAAAAGACTTTTTGACTCGCTTTATACGCTGCAGTGGAATAGCACACAGAAAACCCACACAACCAAAATAAGAAACAATAATAACGCATTTCCAGCATTAATGAGGATTATAAAACCATTAAAAACCATAGCTTTGTTATATCCAGGCTTGTGCCAACGTATTTAGGGATTTGCTCTAATATTCAAATGTCTATTAATACTCGTGTTAAATCATTGCTGCTGATGTGCACATCAGCGCTGCATTTAATGTCTAAAACCCTGTGACTCGATAGCAACGCTACAATGTGCCAGTTGTACTCGTCATAAACTGATCCGCCAGCATTCCTGGACATCAAAGCAATCTTCTCCTTTGATTTCTGTGTCTTGCTGTTGACAAATGCAAATAAATGCCTACAAGCAGGGCGACAGATTACCACATTTGAAGTCTACATTTTGTATTCACTCGCTGTGCATATCACAGAGTAGCTCAAGGTGACGTGTGATGACAAAATAAGTCACAGGGTTGCTCCAGTTCTGAGGGGAATATTTATATAATGTTATAGTCCTACGCTTTGGCCCTCTAGTTCAAGGGGTATTGGTAGTGATAGGCAAGGGGCTGGGAGCACAAATGGGTTTGAAACAGATTCCATATTTCTGGGCTTAACATGTTTTTTTTGTTTGTTTTTACTCAAGATAATATTTAACAGCTGTATATGTCTAAATTTTTGCTAGCCAAACTCTTTTTCATCCCAGGCCACATCATCACCATGGTTACCAATAAAGGGCCAGTTCTTCTTACTTCATCAAGCAGCTCTGGTTTCCGATTTCCCACTAGTACCTGGACTAAATAAACAAACAATGGAAAGTTTTTTGTCATAAAATCTCAAATTTCACAAAATTTTACAACTGTATCATAAAAGTGAGGCTTACATATGACAATCACAAGTTACTCTTGTATAATTGCAAACTAAATAAGTGACTTTTTTCATACAAAAGAATTGTTATAAAATTGCTAATTTTGCCAGATCCAGACTTTTGCTGTTCAATCGCAAATGTCATAACTTCTTGAATTTTTAACAAATATTTTAACTTAAAAATTGGAACATTTTCACATAAAACAAAAAAGTGCAAATGTAAAGTTTTTGTCTTAAAATTAAATGGTTTTTGTTATAAATGGAAACTAAATGACAGCAATCATGAGTTTTGACAGAAATTAGCAACTTTTTGTTGTAAAATATTTTACAAACATTTGCTAAATCATGACTTTTTGACATAAACCAACTGCTCTCCAGTGTTCTCAGTACTCCTGTACTCAGTACTACTCTACTAGTAGTATGTCCTGTGGTTAATGAGAATAGTACTGAGTAAGAGAAGAGTAGCAGTCAAACTGACGGCTAATGGGGACCCAAATAAATAAATGAATAAATAAGTACTGAATCAAACAGGCAGTCACATTGAAATTTCCTCCAAAATGTTCTTGTTCAAGTATGTGGTTGTCTTTGCATGCTCTCATGGGCAAGATAAAATGAAGTAGCAGCCTTGGACCGCCAAATTATAACTTTAATAGTGAACGCCTTGGGTACGAATCAGGAACTAAATAATGTCGGTCTTTTTCAGTTGCTTTTGAAGTATGATGAGACACGTTTTCAGAGTTAAACCTGAAATTCGTGGTCTAGAAATCTAGACGTTCCTCAAGTAAATTTGCATTCGTTCCATCATGCCACCCTCCGTTAAAACTCAGTTATGCTGAGTATGGTGGGGAGCCAATCAGATCAGTCTACTCTTGTAGAGTTTCTAAGAGGGCTAAACGTGATAACGACAGAGCGGCCATGTTGTAGTCTGGATGGTGAACATTTGAATCTGCGCTGTCATCAACAGCAGTTGGTTGTAGCACTAACTGCTGATGTGCAGAAGCAACAGTCGGTCCCTCCTATCATTTGTTTTCAGACCCTACATCTGGACAGATGTGGCTCTGATCTACCAGGCTAGAAAAAAAACAAAACAGAAAAAGTCTGGCTGGACTATTATGTTGCATTTCACATTTTCGCCACCAGTTTTAGTGGATGCTGCTCGTCATTTCTAACACTAGAATAGATTAAAGGAATCATAAAACAGGGAAAAAACAGGATGGTTGTTTGTCCTAACCTTTGAATGCTCAAATATATACTGCTGATAAAAAAAATAAAAAAAGGCGTAAATTAGTTCTAATTATGTCTTAATTTATACATATGTGTGTGTGTATATTTAAAAATTGTGGATTTGGTAATGTTGTCATAAAAAACTTTTTCAAAAAGATTCCAAACTTTGTTGTATCTCATGACTTCTGTAGAATTAGATGTTTTGTTTGGAAAAAAAAATCTAATTTTTTATGTAAAATTGTGACTTAATATTATAATTTTTTGTTGTAAAATCTTCATTTCTGCAAAATGAGGCCGCATACACTTTTGTTTTAAGATGGTCAGACAGGCCTTCCAGATCTCACAGGGACCACATAAATTGATGTGGTGGGCCAGATCCGGCGTGCGGGCCTCGAGCCACCATGACAGCAGGCTGCATGTCAGACAGTTTAAAATTAGCACTTTAAAACCGTCACTGCCAGACACAGAACCACTCGTGACATCACCCTTGGCTATTTCCCATCCAGCACATTTGCAATAAACCATCCCAATTTGTGATTAATTTTCTCAGAAAAGCTTTATTTTTGTAACTTAGTTGTTTTTTGAAGCATAACTCATGATGCTATAAATATGCATTTTGTTTTTATCATTTCCCAAGTATCTGTCTATTTAGTGCTGCATTTCCTCTTTAAGCCCATGAATTAGAGCATTCTGTTCCCATCAAGAGGATTTTTATTTATTCATTTATTTTATCAGTGAGACAGGGGGAAAAAAAAAAGTTTCTTGGCCCAAAAATGTGTAGTGTTGGTGCCGCACTCTTCTGGATATCAGTGCACTTCAGACCATATATACAGCAGATATTTTAAATATGAAAGACAGCTTCATTATGATTACATATTTTCATGAATTTCAAAGATCAGTGCAGCAGGCACCCATCAGGAGCAGCTGGCAGGATGAAGACCAGAGCAGCTCTTCCTCTCCTGTCAGAGATTCTCCCCTGAACCTGACGCTTGAAGGAGGCTGTAAAGAACCCCTGGCGACGACGGGAATGTGGGATGCATTGCAAACGTTTGTGGGAGGTTTTATTGTGATTGCACTCAGCCCCCCCTGAGAGTACCTGGAACTTGGATTTAGTGCCACCTCCGGAGCAGCGCTAAATTTATTTCTGAGACCATTTTCCCATGCCAGGCAGAGAAACAGCCAGAACTGGAGATAACGGCTGCACACTGAGTCAAGTTCACACGCAGAAAAAAGCCACATGATAGCTGAACAGCAGCAACCTCAAGAATAAAGACTGTTTAATTTTTCTTTTCTACATTAATAACTGATATCCATTCTGTTCCTCTTTATACTTAGAACTGATCTGTAGTAGAAAGTCAGTTGAGGGTTTTTACGTCCACAGGTGTTTAAAACAGACTTGGATTAATGTTCCCACCTGGCGCGTTTGGTTTTAGTCAGTGCGAACAGGATGATCACATCCAAGTACCAACCAAAATAAATCAACTTGCCCACCGTGGTCTGGTCCTGGTCTCCCGCTCAGAACGTAGACCAAACCACAACAGGACCAATAGTATGAAGCTGATTGAGTGATTGATTTGTAGCACTGAATTAAACATGGACTCAACACTGAGCTCAATCAAACTGAAGTCTTTGGCCAAAGTGAAAACCATCCAAAAATGAAAATTTGGCGAGTTGGGAAGCTCGTCAGTTTCCCTGAATTTTCACATCTGACCAAGAAGCAGTCAGGATGTTTTACCACACCAAAAGGGAAAAAGCTAAAAGCTACAAACTCAACACAAACAACAAACAAGCAGAACACTGATCGTTCCTAGCACCAGAAATTATTTTTGTCTCCCTTTTAGTCTTGTGAAGAATATTCTAAACAATGACCTTAAAAAAAACAAGTATTTTCATGTTAAAATTTGAACATGAAGTTTCAGGGGTTTTTTTAAAATTAACATTTGATCACTTTTCGGGTACATTGTCTCACTCTCGCGGTCTGCCATCCCGAGGAAGGCAGGTTTATTTGCATTGTACATCTGACACACAAATGCAACTGAAAATGCTTTACAAAGACATGAAGATGAGAGAAAAATGAAATAAAATGAAAAATAAATAAATGAATAATGGCAACTCCCTACTTTCAGTAAAAACTACACCAAGAAACTCTGGACTCCCGTTGTGTTCATCTCTTGCAAGAAAAATCACATTGTTCTATTGCACGGTCAACAATCAGCAACAAAACTAGTTTACAGCAACAACAGACATGATGCAGGCAAGAAAGAATGACAGTTTTTATAAAATCAACCTCCGCGCCTACAAGGGGGGCTAAAAACTGCAGATGTTCTCATGGATTTCTTTAACTATGTCCGTTTATGTCCAGTCATGGCCAGTGATACCTGTCTTTCATTATATTGCTCCACTTTTCCAATAAAATTCTTTGAAACTTGTGAAATGCTTATTAAAGTTATTCCTGACTGATGCACAGCCATTCTTTGTGTAATTGTTTTTTTGAGGACTGGCCACAGGTTCAGTGGATCAACAAGATTGTTTCCTCGCCACAGATTCAGTTTCATTCAGTTTCACGCATCACTCCAACAGTGGGACATCCTGAGGACATCCATGTTTGGGATCACGACTCATTTGAGGGATAGGGTTCGCTTACATGTCCATGAAGAAAGAAAGGCATCCCAACAATCCAGCGATTTGGTGATGATCTGTGCATGATGGAGCACCATGTCACAATTTAAAAGTGACTCCAAGGTCAATTTGTTTTTTGTTTTTTTTGCATCCATGCCCAGGAAACCACCCAGATTTTAAACCCATTGATGCTCAAACCACAAGGACTACCAGAGGAAACTGTCAAAAGGAACTGGTTTGGAGAATAGGTTAGTACTGTAAATATTAACACTTTGAATAAATTTGACGGATTTGCCACGAGGAGCCTTTGAAACTTATGAAATGCTTTATATTCTTTTACTATTACGTGAAAATGTGAAAACCACGAGTTGGGAATAAGGAAGCATCAAAACATTTACAGGAATCAAAGTCTGTTTCACTTTAGGGAACTTTGGGGGAAACTTCTGATCAAGTCAGAATTTATTTATAAAGCACATTTAAAACAAGGGTTTGACCAAAGTGCTGTACAATAAAACAATGTCAGCAATAAACCTCAAACTAAGAACCATAAACCTGATGAGGAAAAATGTTAAAAACAACAATAGCATCAATAAAATAAGTATGAGCACCCTGACAATTTAATCACTGGGACTGAAAACAAGAAGAAGTACTGTTTTCATGAGAACTTTAAAATGATCAAGCAGTTCTAATATTAAAAAATAAACGGTTCCAAAGTCGGAATGCTGCCGTCGAAAAGGCCCTGTGCCGCCCGGGAATCACCCAGGAGCAGCTGGTCGGTAGATGCCAGAGCTCGTACTGGAGGATGAGGCTTTACCAGTTCACACAAGTAAGCTGTTGTGACGCCGTAACGAGTTTGAACTGGATCCTTGCACTCGGTTAAACAGGAGGCTGCCCCTCGGTTACTGTGCAGAGATATGGGGCAACAATTACGCAGTTACATTACAGCCACTAATAAAACTGCAAAAAAGAGAAATAAGAATTATCAACAAGGTTGGTTACCTGGATCTCACTAACCCATTTCTAAATTCTTAATTATTAAAACTTACTGAGACTTGGTGAATTTGCAAACAATGTGAATCTTGTGTAAAACACAAAACGACCAGTTTAAGTTTTTTTCAAAAGAAGAAGGACTTTACAAACTCAGAGGTAAAAGCAAATTCAAAGCTTGTAAGATCAGAACCACAAGAAGAAGTTTTTGTGTTTCAGTCTGTGTGTGTATATATATACTTATACACACACACACACACACACACACACACACACAAACATACATACATATATATATATATATATATACACACATACATATATACACACACACACACACACACTATTATTCATCCCCGTGGGGAAATTCTGCCTCCGCATTTGACCCATCTGGGCTGCTGGACCCAGAACAGTGGGCTGCCCCATTAAACAATTCAAACATCTGTATAAGAAAATGGTCTACACCAAATATGATATATTATGTTGTTATTGTGTTATTGTTGTTATAGAATTATTAACATTAATATTACCGATATTATTATGACTATTGTTGTTAATTCTATTAGAGCTAATACTTTTACCTATGGGAATATTGTCAGCACATCATTGAATGGATCAAGAATCCGTGAGGAGAATGGAGGTATATTGTTACAATACGTAAAAATTGGAAGAGATCATAACTGATGTTGGAGAAGGGGAGGGATTTAATTTAAGTTTATACTTCTACCCACTCATCATTATTGTACTATTGTACTACTCATTTTATTTGTAATTTACAACGTTCAATAAACTTGAAATATACAAATATAAAATAAAAAATCTGTAGACAGGAAGCCACAGTGACAGCGCATTCACACGTGCACGTTGCGTGCGACTTCTGCTTCCATCTTCTCAGACTTTGAATGAGGTGACGTCATCCGTTACCAAAATGAATTGTGGGTCCGATCCTTCCATTAAAAGTTGAGAAATTTTCACCTTTCGACACATAAATGTGTGGGTCAGCCAATCACGTTGCAGATAGGCCGCTAGAGCCTATCTAATCGTACGTGTGGGCGGGTCTATCCGTCGATCAGACCTGTGCTCTCCTCTCTCTTCCTTTCATTCAGCTCACTGGCTGCTTTTCCACAGAAGATAGTTACTGGCAGTTAACTGGTCAACCAACAAATACTCCTATATTTCACCAGCAGTTTAATTGTTTGTTCTCTGGTCATGACGACACAATCAGCCTGCGGTGTCGGACACCTCCTCCGCTGGCATGGAGAACTCTGCTTTGAGGGGCGGGAGGCCTTTCAACACACCATCAAAAACCACACCGAGGCTCCTTCTGAACAGAATAAATGGCATCACGTAGTATGCCATATATACGTGTGCGTGTGATTAAAAAAAATTCCCCGTATTCCATCATAACTCATAAATATGTACTTGACATCGATTGCGCTCCACCTTGTTCAGTATGAATCAGCCAGACCTCTGCTGATCCTCCTCGATGCGAAAAACTTTCCAAAGTTTTACAGTAATTTTACTTTTACCATCTTTTAGCTGTTAATGCATCCTTAAACCACCTCAGTCTGTCTGAGAAGTGCTCTGTTGAGTCTTTTCACCTCTTTTAACTTACAAACTAAAAAAGCAACTGTGCAACAATAATCAATGCATGTATACAGGTGCTCCTATAGACCACAGAGCACATAAATGATAGAGCACCCTCCTAACTTCAAGGCTGAACTGTTCTTACTTTAACACTCGCTGTGTGACTCGACTCCCAAGAAGCTACTGTTTCAGGCATCTTCTCTCCTCTTCAAAAAAAAAAAAAAAAAAAGAAGAAAACCCTTCCACTATCAATTAATACCAAGTTGATTAGTTTTCCTCTGTTGCTGCTTCGGAGCGTAGTTGACTTTTTTCCTTATAAAATAAAGAGAAGCGGTGGTGCAGTGTTGAAACGCGGTCGATCAAGGCTGGAAATTAAAGCCCGATGAGAAGCAGACTGAGTGGGTTCAGTGGTGCGTTGGGAGGGGAAGGTTGAGGGTATGCGAGAATCTGCTGGTGAGTTATGGAGACAGAAATGGGGAGAAATATGTGTTCATGCAGCAAGTCTCCGCGTAGATGGAGAAAAACGATAAAACCTGAACGGTGTGGCGTTTGGTGGTTTCAACACCAGCCGATCATAAAGCTTCAACTTTGTTTCTTTAATGGCTTTTTAGGCTTGTAGATGTGCCTTTTTTCTGCGAGCTGCACCTGACAGGCCTGTTTGCTTATGAATAATGGACTCGGATGCGAGCGAGCTGAAAAGAAAAGCCAGAGCAGGTGAGAGAAAGGAGTGAAAGAGGGAGTGTGAGCTCATAGTAAACACGCAGCCTGAAGCTCATTAAAAGTGTCTCTCGCAGGGCTCAGAGGCGGCGGCAGAGTTGGACTCTGTCTGGCCCTCATCCTCCTGGCTTCATACAAAACAGCCTAATTAGAGTTAGATTCTCCCGCGCTCACTAATGATAACGCATCACAAAGATGACACGGGGAGATGAAGCACGTCTGGAACTTCAGTGCTGCACATGCCCCGCTTCTGTGCACTCTCACATCACTAATGTCAGTTCATGTGCTCGTTTTCTTTATTTCTATTTTTATTTTTTTTTCCTGTCGAAGTGAAATTGTGGTTATGTTCAGGCAATTGAGGAGTTTTAGTTAATGGAGAGTAAAATTACTGCAGCTTTCTTTTCCCTGCAACGCCAGTGACTTCCAGCTCAATAATTACAGTCAGAGAAATATGTTTAAAAGTTTCAAACTGAAGGCCTGATGTTGTCTTTGCGACCAAACAAATAAATAAATAAAGTTCTATTCATTCATTCATTCATTCAAATATCAGAAATATTTTAAAAGAGGACATCAACTGCTGCACCTGGTGGTGGTACTGATGAGCGCGTGTAGGTCAAAGGTCAAGGTCAATTCATGTAGCACATTTGAAAACAAAATAGTACTTTATAATGGAAAAAAAAAAAGTTAGAAATAATGAGACCAATTTTAAAACTTTAAAAACATGAACACAAGAAACAAGAACAAACAAAGTATCATGGAAATAACAGTGTTATTTACTTTACTGTAAAGTAACTAAATGTCTGGGCGTTGCACTGGAAAACATACAAATTTTACAAGAATTTGATAACTGTTAAGTAAATAGTGTTGAATATTCATTACTGTCTTCCTCATCATATAAAGTGTTCACTTTATAACAGCTATGATTTGTTGATGTGTTTTGCATTTTATCAATAAGGACATCATCATCATCATCAATCTGACAAAAAGACCTAACTGACTCCATAAGTGGTCTGCAACGTCCCATCGTCTTCAACAGCATTTATGTAAACATTGTTGCTACATTTAATAACAGTAATAACATTTCTTTGTAGCCCGTTTTCAAAAATGATTTTCGACTTATATCGTACCAGTATATCTGAGACATAGATTATAGTGGAGCAGAGCCATCAATCTAACTAGTTTTGGAGTTTTTTTTTTTTATATCTTTTTCAAGGAAACCCCCAGTTTCATCATTTTAAATTTATACATGATAGTATGTCCTTTTGTGCTCATCAGTCTATTTCAAACCTCTGAACATTTAAATGTATTATATACAGTACATAAAGTTAATCTATTGACAGTTTCAGCTTGATTTCCAGTTCCTGCTACATGTCGAGTATGTTGTCAGTGTTGTGGGTGGTGGGTGGTGTCCAACACCGACTAAGATGGGGCCAGTCTGGGACGAAACTGTCCAGATCAGTCCCCCCCTCCCCTGTCCAACCCGGTCCTTTACTTGCAACTGCAGGATAATTAGAATAAATGTGAACATCTTGGAGCCACTGGCTGGTTGACCGGAGCTCCTACGAGGATGTGGATGAGTGGAAGGGTCTGAACCATCATTTAAAACTTTAGAAGCAAACAATAAAACCTTAAAATGCAACACAATCAGTGTTCTAGATGCTTGTTAAAAGAAGACCTGCTGCGTCCTATGCTAATTGCAGACATCAGAGCGCATATACATATACAAGCCACTAAAGAAGGTTGAAAAATAGGATGATAAAAGTAGGAATAAGGTTTTCCAGGTCTTTGACAGGGCGATGAGGCTTAAACTTGGTGATCACCCTTTCATATAAAAAGCTAGATTTTACTGCTGCACTGAACTAATTATCCAGTTTAAAGTTGGGTTTAATAAAGATTGAGATGGATACTTTTTTTTGTCTGTCTTGATAAGAAAATTAACCCAAATACCAACAACTATTACCCAGACTCACAAAAAGACCCCAGGAACGTACGGTGAAAACACCTTGGGGCCAAAAATAAAGCCTTGAGGTGCCCCACAGGTCAGACTGACTGCAGAAGAACAACTTTCACCAAACACTGAAGAAAACACCAAAATGGAAGAATTCTTTGAGTTAACAGTTAAAGGAGGTCATTTTAAAAAAGTCTTGAAAGAACAGTTTCTGTACTGACATGATTTAAAACCATGTCATTGGGGATTTGTTTGAGGTTCTCATTAGATGCTACATGCATTTCAGTTTGGTTTATTTTATTTATTTATGGCTCAGAATCGCAACAAAAGACATCTCAATACACAGAAATTAGCATGTTTTGTGCAGTCGAATTAAAAACAGCCCAGTGAAAGTATAGATTCAAATTAAACCCTGTCGGTTGTAATTTGATAGATTATCTGCAATTTCTCATAAATCTGACTTCGGTATGCCTACGACTACAATTAACTGCAACCTCATTCATTAACGTCAATTTAATCGTCATGGAAAGACAACAGAGGCTGCAGACTGTGTGCTCATCCAGCTTTATTATTAGCCGCTTAGCCTTAGCTTAGCTTCATTAAATGGAGCATGCTCAGCAGGCTGATGTTGTTTAGGAACTGGTTTGTTGTCTCAAGCATGTTGGTTGTTATGTTTACCTGACAGCTTGACTGAATGGCTTTCTTTGCCATTCAACGCTCACAATGAAAACAGATTTATTGGACTCATTTTTCAGTCACAGTTGTTCAAATATCAGACGATTCCCATCACCAGCTGATCAACCAGTGCATCTCCAGTTATAATCTATTTATAATACAGTTTAATCCAATTCAAATTCACAGAATGCCAATTAATGAAAAAGCAGCTTAGCTAAGGAAATGTGACTGTATCAAATCTTCACCTTGCTGAAGATTCCCTGTCCTGAACATTTCATGAAAATAAAGGCCTTTATTTTCATTGCATGGTCAAACAGACCGATAAAAACTCCCTCAGGGAGCCAATTAGGCTTCGTGGAGCATTGCTCTAGTGCTATTCTACCCTTTCTGTTAGTGTTTAAAAGACTGAAAGTTCCACTTTCAGAGACAGGAGGTTATGGAGCCGTCGTGGCATCACTGAAAGATATTTGAACAAGAGACGATGATTTTAATTCATGTGTGGAACTGTGGCTTCATATTCATTATTTTCTGGGCAAGGTTTAGGAAGAGATTAAAGTCCTCATAAAAATCTAATTTATGTTTAATGCTGACTTTACATTTGCCAACTTTCCAATTGATTTCAAGGTTGCAGGCAAATTTCCAGTGCAGAAAGGAAATCATTAAAAAAAGGTCTTGCTTGAGTTGGGGCGCCCCGTCATGATCGCAGCCTGTAAGTACACGGCAGGAGTGTCAAACTGTTCATCAGGCCACATCATCACCATGGTAACCATCAAACAGCCGGCTAGCTCTTTACATCGTCAGTTCCTGGCTTCGGTCTGCGATGATGTTTCTGGACAGTATCAGGAAAACACCTGGTGTCAAATCGCAACTACAAAAAAAAAAAAAAAAATCATATCACAGCAGAAATCATGACTTTATGCTGAAAAAAAATGTTCAAAATTTCTTTTCATGAAATCTAAAATTTGAGGGAAAAATTAATTTCTTTTTCTTTTTTAAATAATTTTTTTCTTGTAAAATTGCAAATATAAAAAAAAGAGCAACTTTTTATTCTAAACTTGCGAGTTTTGCAAAATTTAGATTTTTTGTTCTAAAACCAACACTTTTGTTGTACAACGTTTTGTCATTGAATCACAATTTTCACACAGCTGTAACGTTTTAAAATGTAATTTAATTAATAGGTAAAATATTAGCTTCTGTAACTGTTTACAGCGCTTACACCCTGATCTGGCTGGGGGAGCACCCCCGTCTATTCAGGTGGGCCTCCTTGGCCCCGCCTCCTCCCAGTGTTTTCAGCATGGAGGTGGTGGAATTCAGAAACACAGATTTTCTCATCTTAAGTGCGTGATTGTCTCTGCACACTCTTCATGGCCAGTTAACGTGAAGTGGTGGGCTGGATTTGGCCCGTGGGCCTGCAGTTTGTGGAATAAAGCCGCCTTCACTTCTGTTATAAGAGAAAATATTGAAATACGGAGGAGCAAACAGGCCTCCACGAGGCGTTTCATGGGGAGCCCAACCTAACTTCGCCGGGGAAATGATAGAAGCTCTCATTAACTCTGCAGTCATTTGAATGAAGTGCACGTGAATTCCCTGACCTTTTCACAGGAACAACGGTGTTGTCAGCACCGCCTGGGGCAGGATTGGTCACCATGGTAACCAAAGGTAATGTCGGCTGCCTTTTTGTGGTGTCGACATGTAATTTTAACACGATACATGCTACCACAGCTGTGCTGGGAGGTCTTGTTAAATTCATATACATTTCTGTGAAACAAGACCGTCTTTCTGCAAAGTATGCGTCCTTATTTGCATGGATGTGGAATATTTACTACATTTAGATGAACACGTTCGGCTTCTTTGAGTGAATGACCTATTTATTTTAAAATGTACCTTTTAATGAGGGATTTTCCTGCGTGTACCAAATAAGTCATATCTGAAGTTGCTCTTGCTATGAACAAAAACACAAACATGAACTTGTCAAATGGGCATCTCTTTCTAATGTAAACGATCATGTGTTTGAGAGAATCCACTCATGCTGCCACACTGAGGAGACCAAATGTGTATTAAGAAGAAAAGCAAATGAGTAATGGAGGTGGTGGCGATGAAGCACTGATGAGCAGTCGAGTAGAGGAGGGCAGCACAAACACAAATGTTTCTTTTATTTCCCCATTTAAACCCATTAGAAGACCAATTACTCCAAACAGTTGTTGTTTTGTTTTTGTTTTTTTAATGCATTTGTGCTCTGCAGCTGCGAGGAGGATCTGAAACACAAACAGAGAAAGATGAGCGGGTGAAGAGAGGAGCAGGCTGACGAAGGCAAAAAAAAAAAAAAAAAAAAATGGAATAATCAGCTTTGTTGAATCAAAGTTAGCTCAGGGAGTAACTCAGCAGAATCAATAAGGCCAACAGACAACCCGTACCCCCCACCCCCACCCCCAAACAAAAAAAACAAAAACAGGAAACAAATACCAGAATGTGACAAGAGTTTTGAGATTTCACCTTTTGACAAACACATTAGCGTATGCTGCATGTAAACAAGCTCGTGCTGGGGCATCCAGAGGAATAACTCCCAGGATGCATCACTTGCCCGCATGGGCCCTCTCCAACACACAGGATTAGGGTGATTTGCTGTGATTAAACAGCCGCCAGTTAAGTTCAAGCTGGTTTTTGTAATAGTTTAATACATGGGCACGGAGACGGGCTTAAATGAGATTGTAGCGTGTGGTCGATTAAGCGCATTAGGCGTTTTTGAAGTGGGCAGGCTTTCTCGGATCCCCCTTACCCCGGCAATCAGATAAGGGATGAAAATGGGAATCAATTAAGAAGAAAGGATCCTGCTGTCCGGCGCCGATATGTGTGGGCTGGGAGCTCAGAGCTTCTTCTGGTTCTGGGGCTGGCCACAGGCAGCGTTGGGCTCATTACTCCCAGAAATATACCGATTTCTCGTTACTCATTTCAAAAGGGTGTTACTGCTAGATTCTTCTCTGGGTCATGTCACGCACCATTGGTAAAAGTCCTGTTGACATTATAACCTGTGAAATTCAGGTAACTCATAATCTAGAGCACGTGTCAGACCATGAACATGGTTAGGTCACCCTGAAAAGTCCCTCACCCCCCTATAATTACAGCTGATTTATTTATTCATATTTGGTATTAGAAATGAGTGCATCATGCACTTAAGACGGAAAGAAAATGAGTCAAAATAAATAATAATAGGCCTATAACGCATTACTTTCAATGTAAATATTTATTCATTTATCTTAATTCATTATTTCGATGTTCTGGAAAGTTTTTTGCAAAACAATAAGTTTGTAATTACACCAAATTCATATAGGTTTAGGTGTTTTATAACACATTTCATTCTTTATAAACAGCCCTGGCAACTAATGAACTCATTTAGACTTATTTGCAATAAAAAAAATTTGAAATCCCAAAGACTTGAGAGAAAAGGCAGGAAAAGAAAAGAAAGTGGGCCAGACAACAGGTTCTGGTGCTTTTCAAACTATCAATTAACTGATGAAGCAAATGTAGGTGCGATGAAAACTTTGCACATTTTTGTCAAAACTTTAGTTTATATGTGCAATTTTACCACTTTGTAATTTCATGTCGCAATGTTGCAAAAAGTTGATATTCATACATTTTAGGTTGTTAAAAAAAGTGAAAAATACAACCAAAATTTGTGTTGTTTGTGATTGTTTGATAAAAAAGAAAAAAAAAAAGAAGAACTCTCGGCTGTTGAAGAAAAAAGTCCCGATCTTGCAAAATTTGTAATATTACGACAAAACTGTTTTACAAAATAGTGTTCACAAAAACAAAAACAAAAAAACATTTGTGATTTTAGTGGAAGAGGCTCAATGTCATGATAAAAGCTGTTATTTTTGTAAAATTTGGAAACTGCATCAAAATCTGAGAAATAATATTAAGTTTATTTGAAAGAATTGTATGAATTTGGATTTTTTTAATTCTCATATTCTATGAAAGACTAATGTAATTTCTCCATAATGCTGCCAGTCCTTGTTCAGAGGCACATGTCATCCTTACATTGTTTATTTTGACACTGGAATAGTTAATGTTGTCTGAATAACAGTTTTTTTACACAGAAAAAAAAAGTCCTTTCCTGTGGGAAGAATCTCAATGAAATGCGTTTCATTAATTCTGCAAAGAATTATTCCAATACTACGACAATAAAGAGGAAAAAAACAAAAAAAAAACACTGCATGTAGCATCTCATTGTTAAACATGAAGCCTTAAGAGACGGTGCTCTGGAAATGCAAATGGAGCGCATTTAGGTATTTGGCATTCTCTTTGTGTCTGACTGGCCTTCCACAGTCACTTTTATGTGTTTTAAATGTTTACATTCAGAGTTCTGCAGATGAACAATGATATTCATAGCTGTTAATTATTCAACACGTAATCATGAAAGGTTGTTTAGACTGATGAATGCATTATTCAAGACGAGCGTCTACAGGCTACTTCAGAGGACCGTCGCCACCGATTGAAAGCTCTCACAGAAACATGGGAGGCACCAGGCGAGCCGCTCTTTGAAGTCAACCATCAGAAGGCCTCACAGGTTTCGTATTTCTATATTCTTCAGGGGTTGGTTGCTGTGTTTAGTAGTTCAGAGACTTAAGAGGGATTTAGAGCCAGATCACAGTCGCTGTCGGTTTGCAGGAAGCTTCTCATTTAAACGGCTGCTCAAGCACAATCTGATGGAAACGTTTCAGGCTAGGTACCGTTGGCGGATTTACTTTAGCATACATGCACAGCAATAATAGGAAAGGAAATATGTATGACACATGCAGGTCATTTGTTGGAATGCCGCTGCTAGAAAAAACAAACAAACAAACAAAAAAACCCACATTTTTTGTTTTTAACTAAAGCTCCATTCACAATACCAGTTTGTTCAGGTTCTGCAGCATCTTTATTCTGCCTCGCTGTGGTGTATTCATTTCAGTCCCCAGTCAACCTGGAGAGGTTGTAACAACATTGTTAAAAAAAATCAAGCTTGAAAAAAAAAACAAAAAACAAAAACAAAGAGGAGCGGCTGCATTACATACTTTGTCATCTGACAAAGCATGATGCACTTTTTAAATATAAATACTTAATTGGTATATGCAGTTGATAGTGTGCTCGGCCATGAACCTGAACCCCACCCCCACTCTCATGTCCTAAAATGTGTTCATTAAAAACTATCTTGGTTTCAAACTCTTAATTTACTTGTTGCATCGATGCAGAAAACAAATGCTGCGACTCTGGAGCTCGTCGAGACGGACAATGAGACATTTTTGCTCACAAGCACAAATCCTTTAGTTTATTCTTCTATTTTAAGGAACAAACGTTGCCCTTTTCTGTATTGCTAACTGATGCACAACTGCCAGTCTTGCTATTGTTCAAAAATGTCACAGACACCTTAGCAACCATACGGATCAAGACTGAGGGGTTAAGTTGCTCATCGCTTCAAATAAAAGTACGTTTGATGTGGGGAGCCGTGAGGTCAGAGCCCAGACAGCAAACTATACTTAAAATAATCAGAGCACAACACCACCGCTGGCAGTAAAGAAGGTAGATCTTGCAGCAATGGTTGATAAATAAATGGCTAATAGTTTTATGATTCATGTAGGAATAATGAATCTACATATTTTCATTAGAACTGTTCATAGAATATAACTGCCAAAGAAATTCAAAACTGATTGCACGTTGTCATGAAGAAAATGGATGGACTTAGACTGGCAACTTTAAAAAAAGAAAAGAAAACAGATGAAAGTCAGTATTGGCAGTAATTAGAAGGTACACGATGAGTCACATATTGGCTGAACTCTTAAAACGACCTGGCGAACAGTGCAGCACCTACACAGTTTGTTTCATTCTCAGCAAACTGCGTATCAACAGAAACTGGAGTTTCTATGACAACTCACGTGGTGTGAAGGACACTGTGTAACTTTAAAACCTAAGAACAGTAACCAAGGAAACAAAGAAAGAAAAAAAACAGAACTGACCTTGTCCTTCATCACAATTAAATCTTAATAAAGAGAATAAAAAGAAGTCTGATGAATATTGTCACTACTTTTTCATACGTCAAGCCAAGGTGTTGAAATAAGCATTAAAATAAAGTTTACAGAAAACCAATAATACAATAAGGTTAGTTTTCAAGGGTGACATCTTTTGACAGTC
Source organism: Arrhamphus sclerolepis (assembly GCA_037176975.1). NCBI lineage: Eukaryota > Metazoa > Chordata > Actinopteri > Beloniformes > Hemiramphidae > Arrhamphus > Arrhamphus sclerolepis. The sequence goes on along the minus strand of JBAMYA010058659.1, from coordinate 4,540 downwards.
CAAAGCGTACAGCAGCATGCTTAATAAAATAAAAATAAAAATAAATAAGTGGACCAGAAACACCTGACACGACATGCATCCCTCTTCCATACCCCCCAGTAACCTACATCGTTGAGGACCACTGGGGATGGAACCCATCCCAGCTGTCACGGGGTGAGAATTGAGGTACCGCCCAGACAGGTCGCTCGTCCATCACAACAGCACAGAGACAAATGAGACAAGCGTACATCTTCACACCAACACCTTCGGTCAATTTGCAGTCACAAAAATATCCATTTCCTTCCTGAAGAAGGAAGCTGGGATACTGGTGGGAAAATGGGGAGAACACAAACTCCACACAGCTGAGATTTGAACCATGAACCTTTTTGCTATGAGATGATGGTGCTAACTAGCAATTTCTGTGACTCGGGTTTGGCAGCATAGATGCACCAAAGTCAACAGCTGCAGCTGCTTAAACTGTAAGTCTGTAAGATATATATGTATGTATGTATGTAGACACACACACACACACACACACACACGTACACACACACCTTTCATCGATCTGCTTTCACTGGTGACTAGTTGGTGGAACAATGTGAACAGGTGGTTGGGATTGGTGGCTACCAAGGAAACGCTAAGTGGCAAGACATACCAGTGTTTTCAGTTAACGCAGATGAAACGAATGTCGTAAACTGTCAGATTTCCATTCGTCAATAAAAATGCATCAGATAGATAGGTGAGGGTATAGATAGATTTTTACAGTAATGGCGCGGCCAGTTTTCATAAATGTTAGCGTCTACCCCATTTTTCTTGAAGTTGTGAAAGAAGCAACAGCAGACATCAGGAGATATCCAAACTGTTGCTTTCTGATGGAGGTCAGAAAAGGCAAAAAGAAAAAGAAAGAAAGAAAAAACTATCAGCAAGATCCTGTACACGAGTCAGTATTAGACTGGAATATACTCACTGGTGTGAGCTGAGGGAAGCAGAGGCTGCAAGTTCGATGGTGTCCTAGCCGTTCTAGATTAGATTAGAAAGTCATATTTGAATTTCCTTCTACATCCTGAATGAGTTTAGTAATACAGCGCAACATCGATCAAAGTTCTTTATTTACTCACTGTTTCATTGTTTATTTTGGGAGATGAGATAATGTGGCTGGCTTTGATACTTAGCATGCAGTGTCCCGTTGTTAGATCATTTCCAAATGAGCCCTCAGGATTGGCCGGTTCTTCTCTCGTCAGCCGAGGGATGCTCACACAGCAGCAGTTTTTACGACGGTGGAAACGGACAATTCCTCTTCTCAGCCAGAGAGGCTTACATGTGTTGTCTTAAAGTAGCCAAGAGACTGCGTCACTTACATGGCAGAAACAAATGCACAGGTCTGATTCAGATCAAGTCCTGCAGTGTCAATACAGTGGGATACTGGTGCATTTCCACGTATGCGGTTGCGTGCAATACCTGCGTCTGTCTCCACAGACTTTGAATGAGATAACGTCATCCAGTGTAGAAATGAATTATGGGTTATGTGTTGCATCAGATCCAATGCTTCCGTCAAAAGTTGAAAAAATTTTAATTTTGGACACATGAATGCATACGTCCACCAAACAGGTTGCACCAAGAGCCTAGCCAATGAAATGGTGCGCAGTGGGCGGGTCTATGATGATTTGTATCGGTGGATGATCGGTCCTCGAATATAGAGGGAAAATTAACCACTGCATTGTTTAATTGTCCTATTTTTTCTGATTAAAGTTCGTGGTCACACAGAGACAAGCCTCAGAAATAACATTTGGACGGAATTGTCAGAGATGGTGGATGAATCTGATATGACTTCATTTGTGCAGCTGTGGGCAGCAGTGATGTGTCGCTCGCTAATTAGCCGGCTCATGCCAATGTAGCGAATCAGAAGAGCAAACTTAAGAGTCGGCTCCTCTCTCTTCCTTTCACTCAGCTCACTGGCTACTTTTCCATAGAACATAGTTAGGGCAGTTAACTGGTCAACACAATTCATTTTATTTATATATCGCCTATTTATGACAAGTTATCTCTAGGAAACAACTAATACTCCTATTCCTGGATATTTAAGCAGCAGTTTCTTTTTGTTTTTGAACCACAGGTGCACTAGTCTATAGCAGATCTAACTAAACACAGAGACCATGTAAATCATTTAACACACACAACGACCAATAAAAAAATAAAAATAAAGAATTAAAAATCTCCAAAGAATGCAATGACTTCTTAAGAATGAACAATGATGCTTCATGTATTTCAGAAGAGTTTGAAACAGGAACGCTCTTGCTTCGGTCTTACATCACGAACCACTGCATCGCCATGCCAACCATTCAAGCTTTCCTTGAGAAATTATTTTTCAGGAAGTGGTTTGCAGAGACAGAGCAGGAGTTTGTAAGATCAAAACAGGGCTCATCTTTGTGAAAATACCTTTAAAAGATGGTACATGGACTGTGGATATACAGCACTTCCCTGCATTCCAGCCCCTGCGGTTCATTCTACAGCTTCAGAATTTACATTCCTCATTAAAAGTAATAACATCCACATATTTAAGACAAACCCTTGCATTTCAAATGCGCTCAAGAACTTGTGTTTATAGTATTGTGCGCTCACTCCCCTCCTGTGCAGCACATACACCACTTTGATGCTATGAATTTATTAGCAGATACATCACTGGTAAAAGATAAACGACACGATTCATTTTTCTTTTCTAATGTTTTTAAGTCACAGACTTATCAAACAAGGGCAATTGGCTGCGGTAGCTCTGCAGAGATACTTCAAGTGTTTAAAGCACAGCAATCAACGACTTCCTTTCATCCGAGTTTTGAAGTCAATTCCCTCGTCTTTTCTTGGTTCACGTTTTGTTTGCTCCACCTTCAGTGCTGCTGAGCCAGATGTTTGGGGGAGGAATGCATCTGGATACATTCAACTGGGTTTCATTTCCGCATCAATGGCCACACATCAAACGGATTAGGTAAACGATGAGACATTTAGTAGTCAAGTAGGTCATTTTTCAGTCTGCTTCTGACTGATTGACCTGCTCTGGGTTTCAGATATTCATAAAGTCCTGAACAAGTGTTTCCTTCCACGATTGGGGCCATCTAGGCTATTCAAAAGGGAAACCAGACGACGCATGGCATCAAAATATCAACGCTAACCTCTAAGAGTTTCTGATTCCCCTCAACACCAATTAATGAAACGGATAAATACTTCAGAGTTAGATTTTGGTTTTAAAAAAAGAAAGTAAACAGTAGCTCCTCAGAAGAGTTGCTCCAAACCTCAGTGGTCCAGCAGTGTGCTTATCAACACTGATGTTTGTAATATATTATTTATTCAGCAAACTCATTTCAAGTGCGAGGCTGTTTACAGTATTTCTCTACAAGCTGTTGATAAGTATAAAGACGTGCTTCAGGGTAGAAAACAGTATTTCATCACAGAATCGGGGATTTCACTTTACATTAAGGAGAGATTCAGACACAACAAGCTTTAATGAGCAGCTGCTGGGAGGATCTGAAATCCTCTTTCACTCTGGATGCTGCGGAGGCAACCAAGAAACTGGCTCATCAGGGCTCCAGAACTTTAATGATTCTTTAAACTATGTTTGAACTCAGCCTTAAAGACTGTGAGAGGGTGTACTTTTTTGTGGCTCTAATGGCCTTTATTCTCAGGAGAGAGAGTTGTGAAAACAGGGCAAATATAGAATAAGGAGGACGGAAATGGGAATTGATCTCGCGACTGTTTTAGCCTCAGTACATGGGCAGCCGTACCAGAGCTGAGTTAAAACTCATTCAGGAAGTACGCTTTGTTGCAGTTCCTCGACTGGCCACTAGGTGCTCGCTGCAGAACAGCACTAATCCCCATTGACCCCCATGTTAAAAGTGCCAACTCTGAAAGAAGCATATTTTACCTTTCACCAATGATTCCAGAGTAGCCTGGCAGAGAAACCACTAGCTGCTGGTGTGTCCAAGCCGCTTCGTCGTAGCATCATGAACTGGTTCTGCTGGCAGGCGCATTACTAGAAGGTCTCACCTCATGGCCACGTTGTGCTGGACAAACCAAGCCAGTGTTATTTTGGACAACGTCTTGGGTTTATGGAGCAGAATCAAAGCATGACCACAACAGCTCCATGACACCACTCCATATAAGACATTAATAATTACATCAAATTTATGTTCACTCTACACATTGTTGGAGGCAGAAATTGAATTTGTTCGTACCCAAGGAAAGCTGGTAAATGGTTTCATGAGAGCCGAGCCACTTAAATTTGAGTCTCACATGTCATGAACTGAGACAGCTGGTGAGCAACATGGGGGATTCGAATGAGACTATGCATGAGGATATATATTTAGAAAAAAAAAAAAAAAGTCTTTAACCTCTTGGGGCCCACTTCTATTTAGTGGCAAAAACTTAAAATGACTGTAACTTCTAAACTGCTTTGACTACATGGATGAATGAAGTCTTCCCAGAAAGAAAACTCCCTGTAGTTTCTTGTGAAACTGTCAGAAACACTCTAGGTGATTCAGAGACAGAGTAATGTAACTTTGAAGTCAGTAAA
>JBAMYA010058615.1:0-28868 GCA_037176975.1 Arrhamphus sclerolepis | reverse complement strand
TCAGGTCTCAGGAAGGTTGGTCCTGAAAAAGAAAGTTGAAACCAACTTCAGGGGGGGGTGGGGGTTCAGGAAGGTTTTTTTTTTTTTTTTTTTTTGGGGGGGGGCAGCCTCAGAAGACCTTTTGATGTCTTCCAGGTCAAAAACTGAGTCACGCTGGTCTGCTGGCTTTCTTTCACCGCTCAAAGGAAAACTAAACTAACTCTTCTTTAGACACTGTCAGGAAGAAAAAGTAAAATAAGACTTTCCCAAAGAGATCCTTTAGGACCTTTTACCAGGAAAAGGTCTGTGTTTAGAGTACTTGAACATGTTTTAAGAGGTCTTTAAGGTTATGTGAGATGTTGAGAGCGAAGATTTCTAAAATTTTTAAGAGGTTTTGAAGTCTTTGGAGATGTTCCAGTGGCTGTTTGAATCTAGATCTAGTAAAGGTCTTAGAGGAGGTCAGAGAGGTCCTTCAGAGATTTAAAGAGATGTTTGAGATGATGAAACAAACAGATTTGGAAGTTTTTGGTGCCACTGGTAAAGTTTTAGGGACCTTGAAGGGGTTTTAGGAATTATGACCATAAAGAGATTTCTTGAATTACTGAAGTTTGATGTAAATAAGATTTTCTTTTTTTAGAAGTTGTTGGAGAAGTTCAGAGTTTCTCAAAGGCGAGAGAGGTTCAGTGGATGTTTTTAGATGTTTAGGGTTTTTTAAAAGACATGAAGGAGGACAATGTGTTTTTCTGCTTCAATTTTCAGAGTTCCTGATGGATGGAAGACATCTTTATAGGGATTATGTTGTAACCGTGCTGAATGGGGGCGTCCTAAACTGAAATATTATGTAATCTTTGAATAATTATGACATTTTTCAAGAAAAAAGTAATAATATTATCGGGATGAAGTCATGATGTTACAAGGATGAAGTTGTAATATTAATAGCAAAAAGTGAAATATGATAGGAAAAACTTGTAATGCTACATTTAAAGTGGTACTAATTTGAAGATAAAGTTGTAATCCTAGAAAAAAGTTACAATTAAAAAGCTAAAATTCTACAAGAAGTTGTACTTTTACAAGAAGAAAACATAGCAATATTTAAAGAAATAAAGTTACAAGAAAAAAGTTGTAACATTACCAAAAATATCATAATACTGCAAGAGGAGATTTATAATATTATGAGGAGTTATTACAAGTTCTAATCTACAGGAAAAAAAACATAGTAAAATTACTTTGTAAACTTGTGATATAAAATTAATACTACAAGAAGAGTTCCGCCATGTTATGAGACAAACATCACAAAATTGTGATAACCACGTTATCGGGAAAAAAATTGTAAAGCTACGAAAAAAAGTCATAATGCTACAAATGTACAAAAAAAAGTACAAATTTGTAATTTTTGAAGAAAAAGTTGTAACGCTTTAAGAAAAAAAAAGTTAACACTGCCACAAAAGCAAGAAGTTTACAAGGGGAAAGGTGTAATTTTAAACGTAATGTTAGAAGAAAAAAGTCAAAATCCTTTGATTTAAAAAGTTGAAATTAAAAAGTCATGGTCATACTATCACTTACAAGGCCTTAAGGTCTTGTGAGGGCTAGAATAAAGTCGTAATGCTACATTGAACAAGGTTGTAATGCTACATTTAAAGTCATATTTTAAGAAAAAAAAAGTCGTAATGTTACAAAAGAAAAAGAAATCTTGAAATGAAAAGGTTGTAATGTTACAATTAAAGGATGCAATGAGAAAAACATTGTACATAGTTAATACTATGAAAAAATTCTTCAATGATGCAACAAAAACTTTGCAGTGTAAGTGTGTTACGAATAGTTACGAGAAAGAAGTCATAAGGCTACAAGTATGACGTAATTTTTGAAGTAAGAAGTCGTGATGCTTCGAGATCAGATGTTGTTACTGTCATGAGAAATAAGAAACTTTTAGCAATGCTACAAAATAAAAGACACAATGTTAAAAGAAAAAAGTAATGTCACAATTAAAAAGTCCCAATAATACAAGAATAAAATCATTATTTACAAAATATTTACAATGGTCCATTTAAAGTCGTAATATTTTCAGGATACAGTTGTAATGCGACAATGCATCAGATCAACTGATCAGCTAGTTATTGATCCTGATCGTCAGAGATCCTGGCAAACCGTTTTTTTTCTGGGAACCGGTCCAGTGGTGACTTCTACCGGTTTTGTTTTTAACAGTTATCTTTCATTGTCTGGTGTTAAAGAGTCTGGACTGCGTTCACGTCAGGTTTTAACTGGTTTTTACTGGTTCTGAGCTCTGTGTTGGTGTTGCTCTGGACTGAAATTCAGTTTTCAGAAGTCAGGATGAGTTGTCTGTTTGTTAAATTCCAGAAAAGTTAAGCGTGAGTCGCTGTTGTTGGTCCGCAGCTGAAGAAGTGGATGGTGGGGTGGGGTGGGGTGGGGGTGGGGGGGTTCATTGGCGGTCCATGAGTCCTGGACGGGAGGGTGTGTGGGGGAGAATGGGGGGGGGCTCCGATGGTCGGTGAGTACGAGGTGATTGATGGCGAACAGCTGAGCTCTGCTGTCTGTCCACTGACACCTGCTGAAAATAGCTCTGAGCAGCCCCCCACCCCTCCAGCCTCTGAGGGCCCCGGGGCCAAACCAGACCTCCCCAAACAATAACAACCCCCCCCCCCCAGTAACTTTATTATCGCAGCTTGTTTCTTCAGATCATAAAAAGACAGGAGGAAGGGTGAGCTCATCAGTCCTGGGATGTTCTTCAGAACCACAGCAGTACATGTGATCATCTCCACTTGGGGGCAGAATGCAGAGCCAGAGTCAGAAATAAAACAGAAGAAGTTATTCTTTCCTTCTTGTCAGATGCAGCAGCGTCATTCGTTGACATTATAAACCATTAAATCAAAGTCATCAGGACATAAGTTCATTTGCCTATTTTATCGATGTGTGAAACTGACGTGAAACACAGACAACATTTTTCGTACATTTGGCATCTAGCGGCGTCAACCTCGCTCACACAACCAACACCACACACAGCAGAAGAGCAGTTGATCCTCTGAACCTACGCTAGTGCCTCTAGTGGTCAAGTGGATATTACAGCTCAACGATATGGATTTAAAAATGTTACATTTTGGCTTCAGAAATCCTAATTTTTATTTATTTATGGTTCTCTCATCTTTTTCAAAGATGTATTTGTTTGTTTTTTGTATTTATTATTTAAAAGTATTTATTTCAAATTATTTTAGCAGCATTTCGACTTGTAATGGGACAATTCACACTTCCACCTCCACCTCCTCCTGAGGATGTCTTACTATGTGGAGTTAGCAGTCGCTAACTATAAGATGCAGCTAACTTAACATACCATGATTACTACGTGGCAGAGGCAACAAAAAAAGAGGCAAGAAAAAAGAAAGACCTTGTACATGAGTCCAGAGACCAGAGGGATCCTAGTCGGATAGCATCCTACCCTCACTGCTGTTGGATTTGTAAGTTGTATTAAAGTTCTCTGTTTGCTCACTGGTTCGAACTTTATTTCGAACTAGAAGCCTGTAGATGAGGCAACTTTATTTACGATTGTAATGGACAATTGCACATCTCAACCAGAGAGGGTGCTAAAGAGTACAATCTTGCTTTAAAAGTTCACTTTTCATGATCCAACTTTTTAACTTCATAATTCAACATTAACGACTTGAGGAAGCTGATTTAGTTTTAGTTCTTGATGGTATGAATGACTTAATTAGTTTATTTTTCCATTTTCCTGCCATTAGTTTCTGGATTGGTTCTGGGTTTTCTTTTTCTGGATCATCTCTGTGGTTTCTGGAAGGTCCAGGACTGTTTTTTACTATTTTACAGAATCATTTTTATCATAGTTTGTTTACATCTTGATGCTTCTGAACTTGAAATCTTCATCATTTATCGTGACGTTGTGGCCATTTAACCTCTTTTTTAAGCTCTTTTTTTTCTTTACATCGTCTCAGCCTTTCCATGAACAAGCAGCCTCCATTCAAGTATTTTATAATTCTGACGCTCCCTCTCAGACTAATGGTTACCATGTGTTGCAGCAGTCAGCACACAGGAATGTTCCTGTGAAGCCAGGACCCCCCCCCCCCCCAACCCTCAATAGTAACTTCTTTCTGTTTTTAACTTCCTGTTGAACGACAGGCTGCTTAGCTTTTTTTAAAATTTATTTATATTTTTCGTGCTCAGTCACTAAAATAAGCTCGCTGAGCAGTGAGCTGCTTGTTTTTATTTCTATTTTTATGTTTACACGAGAGTCACTGAGGTGACAGAAGAACACCAGCAGGTCCATTTTTATCTCAAAACACCATCCGAGCCGTGAACCGTCTTTTCCCAGTCCACATTCTGGAGCGGACAAGTCGAAGTCACTGATCCCGCCACAGTTATTACAGTTAACAATAAAACTGAGACCAAAACTGAAGCTAAATAGAATTACTAGTACATGAACTTCAGTTTTAGTTTTCCATTTCATCCTGGAAGGAAGCAGGTCAGGACCAGGATTACTACAGCTAACGAAAACTGAGACTAACAGTGAAATAATAATTCCATTAACTGAAATGAAAAAAAATTTTTTTTGAATAAAAATTAAAAATAAATAAAAACTCAAATTAACAATGTTAAACTAACTGAAACTAGAATTTCAGATGAAATGAACTGAACATAATTTTCTGCAGTGCATTCTCAGTGCCATTGCATTTTAACCTTTTACATTATATTTTTTCTAATTACTCAAAATAAAGAATAATGGATTTCTGTCCTTTATGGCATTGTTTACAAGTAACATTCTTTCATTCTAGATTTTTTTTTGTCAATATCTGTGAGTGAACACCAAAAAGTCAAAACTAAAACTAAGAATAAAACAAAACCAGAACTTACCAATTTTTAAAACTAAAAGTGAAACTAAAACTACAGATCTGATTGTTAGCCTATCTAAAACTAAACTGAAAAACTAAAATAATCTCAAAAACAAAACAACGTGTATGATAAACCTGTTGTAGCTCTTGTCAGGACATGACGTCATGAATTCTCCATCAGTGATATAACTAAATCCATTGTTGAGGTCCAGCAGGGAATCGTCTATGACACACAATGTTCTGGCAACATTCTAGTAATGTACTATCAATATTCCTGCAATGTTCCAGTAAACCTCTAGCAATCCAGGGTTTCCCACAGAAATTTTGGAGACTATGGGGGCAGCCACCCTGGCGGGGGGGAGGCGCGTGCGTGCAAGCTTTAAAATTACACGGTTTAATAGCTTCACCTTAATGAATTAGAAGGTAGCTTACTGTTAAAGCCATCCATCAGTGTGCTCTCCAAACGCCTATAAAGCACAATCACGTCTCCTAAATCAGGCATGGGAAGTCAAAAAAAATCTGAACCACACACACACACACACACACAGAGACAACATCATACTTGTGGGTTCACTCATAACAAATGCTAAACAAACACCTTAATACAGTATCCTGAGTAAACTTGGCTAATACTTCTGTACCTCATATTCCAAGCAACCGAATGCAGTACTAATTACTAGTAAAAGAAACAGCATATAGTCTACTTTATGAAAAGGTTTTGTTTTGTTATTTAACGATTTGTAAGATTTTCATAAGATCTGGCGTTAAAAGTCCACACCAAACTCCGTTTCTCAGACTAAATATGAACCTAAACAGGTTTAACTGTGGGACATTTTACCACAGAACTACAGGAACAGTAGAAGAAGAAGATGACCAGTCTTTTATTCATATAATTGTTAAATGTTGTTCCTGTTTCGATCGATCGATTGATTGCAGGAAGGGCAGACACTCACTGTGGGCACACCCGCAAATGCGTGATAGAAACTGGCACAAATTATGGACATTAAGTGATGCATTTTTTTTGGAGGGCACTCATGCCCCCAGTCAAATGTTGCATTTAGTTTTCTCCATGAAGGCCAAACATCTCCTCTGTTCCAGAAGTCACCAGTTTCATGCACCTCAGTCATGTTTCCATGTTCTTTTCAGACAGAAGAGGTTTTCTTCTGGAAACTCTTCCAAACAAACATCCTGGTTCAGTCTTCAAACCAAACTGAACTGAACTTCAGTCTTCAGACTTAAACATTTTATGTGCTCAGTGAAGCCTGTAGGCTCTGAGATGGAGTTAGTGGGTATTAAATCAAGTTAAATTTAATTCTGATCTTGGGTTAAATCTCCTGGGATGTCCACTCCTGGGAAGCTCCTTTCAAGCTGTAGAATATTTGAACTACAAATAGTTTGATACACAGCAGTAACTGCTTCTCTAAAATCACAGCTGATGTCTTTCTCTGTGGATCCCTGCTCAAATGTGCCCCCTGGTGACCCCTGAGTCGATCAGTTTCTTTCACCTGTACATTTAAATTTCTACAAAAACCTCTCAGAAATGTTGAGGGTCGACCAGCAGCTGGTCCTCCTCTGAATGGAATGTGGCCCTCGTGGATGCACCTGTGCCCCCGCCGCTACAATGGGTCAAAGTGTCAGCAAGGATGGCTCAGATGTCCAGCAGCTGAGCAGCCGATGCAACGACAGCTGCAGATGTAAAAAACAGCAAAAACTCCAAGAAAACCTTTTAGGTTTTTCACTTGTGAACACTTTTGTCCCCAGATGCTCCGACTGCCAAAAACAGGAAGTGATTTCAGACATTGCTTTTGCTGCATGTGATGCTAAACCACATTACGGGGGTTAGGGTTAGTCAACACGTGCAGCGATGTATCGTTCCTCTACTGCCACTAAAGACTATAGTTATTCCACCGACCACTAGAGGCTGGGGTTTCAGGTGCCTTGCTCAAGGGCACCTCATCTGTGGGTGTGGATGTGGGGAAGCACTGTTCAGGCACTCCCACATCATTGGTTGGGGTTCAGTTGGGGATCAAACCTGCAACTCTCCAGTTACCGGTCCAAGTCCTCAACCAATAGCCACGGATATTTCAAACTCAAAGCCCATGGGACACATTTTTATTTCATCTGGCCCGCCAGAGTGCGCAAAGACAAGATTTCAAAGCAAATCCCCATTTGATTCAGTACTGACATTAACCCACTAGAGTCTAGGGTATAATTGGCTGTTTATCTTTAATTTTGCCTCTATGTTTCACCTTAAAAACTGTTTACATTGCCATTTTTTTCATCATTTTTTCAACACAACCTCTCCTGTGTGAATTTGAAGTATTTTTCATTTTGTCATACTGTATTAACAGACAGGACCTAAAACCACAAAAAAAAACATAAAATCCGAGTTGGAAAAAGTTTGATTTTTTTTTACTGTGGAAACCACAAACATGTTTAACAAGCCATTTTTATAATTTAGAACACAAATAAAACTTATATAATTCAAAAACCTATGCAAATATAACAAACAACAAAGTTATATATAACTATTTACATTAAAAAATGCAGGGAATGTGTCAGAACAACTCTTTACAAAAGAATCTGGTGTCACAATAAAATGCTACACAAATTATTTGTGCCACTCCAAAAAAACAGTTCCTGTCCAACAAAAGACAGAGGGGCACATCACAGGCCTGACATTTCCAGGATTTGTCACTCCATCTGTTGTCTGTTGGATGGAGGCAGAGTTTATGCCTCGGGGGCGGGGCTCTGCGACATGAACCAGTGGAGGTCTGGACCTGGTGGGCATGCCACGCCGTCCCTTCCCCTGGTTCCTCTTCCTCTCTCTCCTTCTCCAAAATCACAGAGGAGAGAGAAGCTGAGGTGCATGGTCCAAAAGCTGGATTGATTGAGTTGATTTTATTACGAAAGCCTAATTTTATGAATAAAGTCACACATTATGTGAAATTTGTGGTTTTGTGACAAAAAAGTCACCTTTTTTAATGAAAAAAAAGATGAGCTAATGCAAAATTTACCATTTTACAATAAAATTAGCTTTATTAAAATTAAAAAGATTTTTTAAATTTGTAATTGAAGAGAGAAGGGAAAGAAAATTTGTAATTTTAGTACAAAATTTTCAGTTTTATAATAAAAGCTATTTTGTGAAATTTTAGATTGGTATTGGAAAAACGTCTCAATTTAGCAGAATTTTCAATTTTACAACAAAATGTACCCCCCCCCCCCAAAAAAAAAAAAGCCACATAATTATTAATTTTCTGAAAAATAATGTGATTTGACTACAAAAGTATAAAGGTTGTGACTTTTCTAAAGTTTGAGATATTTTCACTAAAATTCCCTTTATTTACAAAAATCTTTTTTGTTTCTAAATTCTTTTCTTTTCTTTTTTCAAATTTGTGATTTTATTACAAAAGCCTAATTTTATGATTTAAAAAAATTGCAAATTTTGTGGAAAATTGACATATATTTTTTTTTTACAATTGTGTCCAGGAACTAGCTGGACATCTGAAAACATAGCTGGTTGGGAAGGTAAAGGATAATCGTCCCTTCAACAGTAGTCATGGTGACGATGAGGCCCGGGATTAATTAGAGTTTGACACCTCTGATTTAGGATTTTTGTCCTGGTAAGTCATTGGACTTCAAAACTGCAGTTGTTTTCTGTTCAGATCTGAACCGAGGCAGTCATCTGTCAATCATTGAAAATCAATCCGGGCCTCATTGTCTTCATGTCAGGATGTGGTTGATGGACCTCCAGTCCTGTTAGTGGTTGTGAGATCTGCTGACTGTCACACTGTTGCTTCAGCTCGACTCCCAACAACAGAGACTCTGTTTACAGGCTGACCCCTCCCCCCACAGACAGACCGCATGACATGATAAGTGTGTGTCAGCTGTTGTCACATGTGTTGAGCGGGGAGCAGGTCCAGATCCAAAAACCGACAACCAGACTGGTTCTCCAATTGGTTTATTGATTTGTGTGGGCAGTTTTGAATCCTAATTAGCAGATAAAATCACCAATTTGAAGACTTTCAAGACTGAAGGGACAGTTGCAGTTCACTGAATGACCACTACGGCAGTTGCAGTTGCTTTTTATTTTCTTCTTCTTCTTGTCTTTGGTCAGTGGTCCATTTAGTCATCATGCAAGGGTCCTAAAAAGATCTGAGGTGAAGGGGGCTTGATGAGAGGATCAAGCTGAATAGAAACAGAACAGTCCAGCTGGTGTTACCAGCACTGCTACCACTGCTGAACCCTTTCAGACCAAACCAGAACCAGTCACAGAACCAGCACCAGAAGTGACATTATCTCTAAAATGAAAATAACTTTTTAATACTAAGTCTGTATTCACAGTTAAAAAGTCAGTAAAGTGTCAGCAGGCTCTTACCTATAGCCGCTGTCAAACAAAAGAACACATTACTAATTATACATAAATTTGTTGGTTTTTGCTCCTGTACAGTTGTCATGGATGTAAAATCTAAAAGTGTTAACGTGCAGATTGAATCACCATTGGTGCCTAGTGGTCAGTAGCGGAACCGCAGGCTCTAGTGGTCAGTAGCGGAACCGCAGCCACTAGTGGTCGGTAGAGGAACTGCAGCCTCTAGTGGTCAATACAGGAACCGCAGCCTCTAGTGGTCGGTAGAGGAACTGCAGCTTCTAGTGGTCGGTAGAGGAACTGCAGCCACTAGTGATTGGTAGAGGATTTGCAGTCTCAACCAATTTTTTTTACTTTTTTTCTTCCAGATGACGAAAAGAACTCAAAAATGATTTTTTTTTTTTCCTTCCTCGGCTTCATAGACTGGGGTTAACTCTGAATTTTTTTTATGCCATTTTCTTTGTTTGGATGGGTGTTGTACAGCTTTATGTTCTTTATGTCATTTAAAACATAAAGAGATTTTTTTAAAAAGAACAGATCAAATGCATTAAAACTGACTTCCAGCTCAGTAATTTGAGGATTTCTTCCAGCATAGAAAGAAAAGAAAGTTCAGCATCTGGTCGTGATTTTTATGTCCAGCTCTAAAACAGTCCTGGCAGATCCTCTTTTTCCCTCATAACTTTTCCGTCTGAGCCGTAAATAATGGTGTGTCGATGTGCAGAGCGGTTTGAAGTGACAGTAATTTACCTCCACGTTTGTTTATGGTGACATTATTGTTTCTGAAACCAGCTTGATGTTAGTTTGACGGGACATCTGCAGGAAAGTGGGAGGAAATTTAACGTCTGTGCAGGAGTGTTCATGTGTGTCTGGAGGCCTCGACCAGCTGTTCGCCGTTTTTTTTATCGCTCACAGGTGTGTGTGTGTGTGTGTGTGTGTGCTTGAGTTTTTTTCTTTCTATTACCTTGTGAGGACGTGACGGAGTCCCTCTTTTTTGAGGCCCAAAGTCTGGTCCTGATGTGACGTGTCATTTTCTGGGGTCCTGAGGAGAGTTAACCCTCAAGAGACAACCTGTTGTAATTTCTGTGTTTATGACTTCTAATTTACATCACATTTTATTCTTTTTTTCATAGCACATTATTGATGATATACACAAGGTTGCGCATTTTTGAGTGTTCTTGAACATTTTTTCAATGTATTTTTCATTTTTAGACTATTGTAAACAATTTGGAGTAAAATACCAATGTTAAATGTGCACACTAAAATCCACTGAAGTAACAGTAAAAAATGACATCATTGTGAAGTAAATCCCTAAGAAAGTTAAACGTTCTAGGCCTCAAGTAGAGAAATGAGAAGATGCATGTTTTATACATTTTTTTTAGTCCAAGATCAAAATTTTGATTTGAATGGATTCCTATGAGCGCAAAAGTTTGCAAAGTGTTAATAACGTGAGTACTTGAGCAAAAATTAATAATGCATATAAATAAATGTTGCCGCTAGATAAAAAAAAAAAACGATTAAATAAAATCTTTTTGTCATTGCATTCTTTTATCAAAATCTCTAACACAGGCCACTTCATCACCATGGTTACCATTAAACGGACAGTTATTCTTTATTCTCTCAACCAGCTATTTTGTCAAATTTCCCGCTTGTGAATTATTGCCATGAAATTTGAATGTTCACAAAATATGAAACTTAATGTAAAAGCAAGGCTTTTATGCAAAAATTACAAATTTCTCTTGTATAATTGAAAATTAAGAAAACCTGACTTGCACACACACACACACACGTATACATTCATATATATGTGTATGTATATACATGTATATATAAATGTCCACCTCAGTTATTGTTGTACCAGAACTGGATCAAGCAAAAATTGCAACTTTTATCATAAAATTGAGTAAATTTGTATATTTTTCTATTATTTCAATCTTTTCGCAAAAAATTAAAAATTTCAAAAAATTAATACTTGAGCAATGTTTTGTTTTAAAACTGACTTTTGTGGAATTGCGCAATATTATTTCACAAAACGTTTTTACTTAATTTTTTTGTCATAAAATAAAACACTTTGGCAAATTCAAAAGTTTTTTTTTCTTCATAAAACTTTGACTTTGTCATAAATTTTAAAATATAAATTTTGTAAATATAAATCTGACAAAATTATATTTTTATAACAAAAATGAGCAAGTTTGTAGTGCAAAATTATTAGTGTTTTGTGGTATTTTAAATTTTATATTGTGCATTAAAATGACAAATTTGACAAAATTTGAATGTTTTAACTTACATTGACAAATTTTTTGTCATAAAATCTAAACTTTTGTAAGTTGAATAATTTTTCACAAAATTGCGACTTCTGTATAAATTGCAAATTTTGTGTAATTGCAACTGTTTGTTCTAAAATCGTCATTAAAAAAAATCATGACTTTTGTGACATAATTCATTTATTTATTTATTTATTGAACGTTAAAATCATAAATTTCAACCTAGCACCCTCCCACTCCGTTGTTCCTCTGGCTTCGCCATATGGGGGCCCTGTTTCCTGGGGAACTGTGGCAGTGCAGTTGGCATCGAGACTCAGTGGTGCTGGTGCTGCAGGGGATGGGGATCCATAATGGATCCCTAGGTGTGGTGACCCGTGTCGCTGGTGGCCCATGGGGCCTGGTCCTTGGTTCCGTCCTGTGGATCAGCTCCTCCCATCTGTGCGGCGCCTCCGGGGCCGGGGGGGTCATACCTTGCCCTGTATGGAGTGGTGGTGTCGGTGTGGGACTGAGGCCCCCTCCTGGCCCCATGCTGTGTCCTCGGCGCGGCAGGTGTATTGCGGCCCGGCTGACTGTTGCCTTCCCGGGATTCTGGCCAGAACAGGTTCTGTCAAGTCGGGGGAGTGGAGGCTCGTCGCCTTTGCTATCTGCATCTGAAGGGGGAGCCTGCTGAACTGGATGGTCCTGATGAGTTGGAGATGGAATCTGGACCACTTATGGAGATCTGCTGCATAACACTGATCCAGCACACCAGCACCAACTGGGATTCTGCCTGAAGTAGTGCCACCAGTTGGTGCAGAGTGTCATCACTCTCAGGTCAATATCACTGCTTTAAATAACTGTTGGACTGTTTTAGCTTAAAATGAATGAATTGGCGTGTAACGTGAACTTCACACCACTTCACACATCTTCATACTGCATTACACCATTACATTATCAAACAAATATACTACAGTCACTTCCTTTGTCTTTGTCTGTCTTAATGTGTTCCAGTGTTGTTTTTTCTGTTTGCATTCTTTTTCTCTTCTTTTAGTCCTCTGACAGAATCATGTTTAAATAAAGTTTGTTAGATTAGACTGTCAGGAGGGCTGAAGTACACTTTCACCTTTGCACTAAGATATCGCTGCAAGATCAAATTGCATATATATATTTTAAAAGGTTTTTTTTTTGTCAATCTTGACACTAAACCACAGCATATATGCAGATACAAAAAAAGAAAAAAATTAACTTGCAAATTCAACAATTTTTCACATATAATGAAAATATTTTGTCTTTAAACTTCAAATCTTTCACTTCATCAATTTTTGTTTTAAAATTGCAACATTTGCAAAGTGGTGACTTTTCGATGAAAAATCCTAAACTTTTCATTGTAAACTATATGCTGGTTGTGTCCTGTCTGCTCTGTTCGCCTCAGTTATTCAGGTTTTTAATGTCAGCACCAAATCAAACTGGCACCTCTTGGACATTTCTTCAGAAATGTTCTCATTAGAAAATAGTCATGTTCACTCATCTTTGCGGACCAGATAAAAAAAGCAGTCTTCCTGGTCGGTGGCTGGAGGTTGACCTCAGCTGATAGATAGCTCAAAAACTCTCCCACGCAGATGCTGACATCAGCGTACCGCTCGGAGCTCGGCGCCGACAGAAAGTGTCTGCTCTGCGTCAGTCCGTCCAGACCTCATTCATCCTTTTGAGGCGCCTTCAGGCTGAGAGGTTGTTTAGTTTCCTGCATTTCCACTGATGAGACCGATGACACTTCAGGGGGTTTCTGCAGGTTTTCAGGGTCCTTGTTGTGGTTTGTTTCTGTCCGTGTCGCAGCAGCTGCTTCTCGTTACTTTCATGACAAGTTTTTGGTGATGAACGCATGTTTGAGGGTGGATTAGTTTGTCCTCTGACCCCGAGTAAGAATAGTAACTGTTCCTAACCAAACTTACTCATGGTCCTCCCTAGTTGATGCCTAACAGGCAATAAAGTTTAAATTCTTTGTATGGTAAAACTCTACCGGAAAGTGGTGTACCTGAAGGCTCTATTATGGGCTTGTTTGTCACGATGGAAATAAAATGAATTCTCAGTTTGAACAAAATCTCCTCCAGCATAATAATATTGAATATTAGCTTTGTGAAAATCCACCAGCAAAATGGATTCAGGAAAAATAAATAGGAACTTTCTGGATGTGGTTCAGCCAGAGACAAGGGTAACGCTCCAAATTCTGGGTCCAGTCCAACTCAGAACCAAGAAAAGTTGAAGTTCCTCTGCCAACCACTAGAGGCTGCAGTTCCTTTACATACCACAAGAGGCTGCAGTTCCTCTATTCACCTCTAGAGGCTGCAGTTCTTCTACTGACCAATAGAGGCTACAGATCTTCTACGGGCTGCTAGGCTCTGGCTTCTAAGGTGAGTCAGTCTCCATTGACCTCCATGTTAAAATGTCCAACTTTGCAGCAGAATTAAACAAATTTATAGTATGGTACTAAAATGGTTTTGGTCTCTACTGACTGATTTCATATGAATTTCATCAGGTAAACTTATATAAATAAACAGATTAATGACTCATTATGGGTCTTTCGAGTCCAGTTGTGTGGCTTTCTGACGGTCTGAAGGAGCCTTCTGGCTCAGAAAGTGTCTGACTGTGATTCTTCTGTTGATCTGCCAGCTGCAGAGACTAGTCCTTTTGAGGACTAGCATCGTTGCTCATGGAAGAGCAAAGGGACCCTTAAAGCACCCAAGATGAGCACAGGAACACTTCCTGCTGTCTTGTTTGCAGCCACAGGATGAACTTGAGGTCATGTCGGTGTTTTGATGGTGCCTCTGTGGTCGCCGGACTCCAGCAAAGCTCCCTCCTGTAATCTTCTTCATTCCTTCCCGCTGCAGACTCCTGAAAACTTTCTCTAAATGTCACATTACACATTTTCTCCGTCCCCCTTCCAGCTGGGTGTTTTCCTCTCTCTTCTCAGTAAATCCCATTGTTCCTCCGCAGCACCGTGACCTTCGGCTTGTTTGTTTGGTAACCATGGGCGACCGGTGAGCGTGGCCTTTTAATGAACAAGACACGTTGTTGTGCAGCTCAAGAAGCGCCTGGCAGAACAGCCGGAGTCCTCGTTTTCCTCATTTAACACTTTTCTACTGTAAAAACTAAACCGGCCTCTGATTGAGGTGTTTGTTTGTCTGCAGAAGACATCAGTCAGTTCAGATTTAGAGAGATGTTTTGGTTTCACTGTAAAAGTGTTTCAGGCAGCAAATAAATTTTCCATCTTGTAGATGCTGGTAGGACAGATGTGTTTGTGCAGCAGCTCCTGTTTCCTGGGGAAAGATTACAGTGACGCTCCCAACACATTTCCTCTCCGAGCAGTGGATCAGACTAGTCTCTGCAGCTTCCTGACAGTGTGTGAGGGAAAATATGATTTCATGTGTGTTTCCATCACCTCAGAGGACAGAGATTTAAAGACACTGTATGTAATAACACAGCTTCTGAACACAAGAGGGAGTTGATAAAAGAACCCTAACAGGCTACATCTGGCTTATAGTACCTCTGATATGTTACAGCCAGCAGAGACATTATAAAACATATCACAGTTGAAAGGTACGCATGATGATGAGATGTTTAAAAGGTCAGTGATGTCAGGGACAATTATTATTATATCTGTTCTGTCTACAACCAGATGGCAGCAACATAAAGGTATAAAAAAAGAGGATGGCTTCAATCTGCCAAGATGAACTGGACCTCCTTTAAAGTCTTCACTGGTTCCAATCACTGAGCTTCAGCCCCTATTGGTCAGTAGAGGAACTGCAGCCTCTAACTTCAGCCTGGAAGTTTAACTAATGTCTATGTCCTTCAGATGAAATGCAGGTAAATTGGAATGATGATGGAGAAGTTGGGTCTGTGATGTCACAGAAACTTTTAAATCTTAACAGCTTATTCAGTGACTTATTTCCAGATTGAAGCAGCTCCAGACTGAGCTTTGTAATGAGGTTTTTTTTGTTTTTTGTTTTTTTTAGATGGCAGTCACTTGACCATTAGAATTATTTATCTTCATAGCATATCTTTTTTTAAAGTTAAACCTGTCAGGGGTGGGGGCTGTCATGTTTGTGTCCATAAAAGCTGAAGCTTTGACAAGAGATGAAGTGTGAATGAAGGTGCTGAGGAGTAGCTTTGAGGCAGGAACCTCTGAGAGGAGGTGAAGCATCAGGTGGAGTAGATATCCAGCTGTTCCAGAAACGCTGGGGTGATTTATGAACGACTCATAAATCTTCGTCTCAGAGTTTCCTCACTGAATGATCCATCGGGAGCTTTAACTCCGCCGCTTTAAACTGGGCTCCGGGGATTATAGGGTTTCCACCGATCCCTGACCTCGATGGAGGAAACGGCAGCTGCGGTCAGCAGGGTCCTCCTCCAGATCTGGTGGACGCGCAGGAGGCGTGCATGTGTTTCCTATTTGGGGGGTGACCTCATTCCTGGGCCGACTTACTGCATGACATCATCCCGCTGATGGATGAAACCTTTTCTGCACACGAGCAGAGAAAATAACAGCAGAGGGCTTTTATTTTGGAAACCAGACAAGGTGAACTTTACTTCATCTGGAGCAGATTCAACTTTATTACACGTTCTCTGCTGCAGGAGGGAGAACTTTACTAACACTGACCTCCAGGGGTTTATAGCTGGTTGTAGTTCCTCTGCCAACCACCAAGGAGCCGACTCCAAAACCAGAGTACTCCATGTTAAAATGTCAAAAATAACAAAACATGCCTTTTTATAAACCTCACTGAGACATTTACTCTGGTTTAAACGCTGGTACAGATTTATATAAGACACTTATCACAGCTCTTAGGACTTCTTTCCTCCAACTGACCACAGTGTCAGGATGGAGAGAGAAAGGTCAGTTTGCAAATAGAAACCCTTAAAACTCTAAAATCTTACATCCCTGATCCATTTTGAGTTTTATTTTAAAGGGCCTGGAGATGCAGCAACTACAGATGTTAACAGGAACTATTCGTCCAGTAGAAAGCAGTTCTGGTCCAGAGTCTATGTTGTCTATGTCAGAGTTTATGAATGAATGCTGCATCACAAATCAAACCTGAGACCAACAAAGTATCAACATTAACCCACTTATGTAATTCCCCCCCCCCCTTCTCCAGACTCTAAAGCCATCGTGGACGGAAACCTGAAACTGATCCTGGGTCTCATCTGGACCCTGATCCTGCACTACTCCATATCCATGCCCATGTGGGAGGACGAGGACGACAACGATGCCAAAAAGCTGACCCCCAAGCAGCGTCTGCTGGGCTGGATCCAGAACAAGGTCCCGCAGCTCCCCATCACCAACTTCCACCGAGACTGGAGGGACGGCAAGGCGCTGGGAGCACTGGTAGACAACTGTGCCCCGGGTAGGAAATCAATCAATCAGCTTCTTTTTTTTTTTTTACCATAGCTATGACATTTTAAACATTTTTTTTGTATAGACAGTTTTAACTTGACAACATTAAAAATCTAAATGGACCAAGAAACAGACAACAGAAAAAAACTGTCAATGGTAATGTGAGAAAATGTTGTCACGAGTTTGGCCCTAATTCAGGTTCATTGTTTACTGAGTGAGTCAAATGCAATGATTTATTTTAGTGTGACAGAGAAGAAACATTTAAAACCCCTAACCCTAAACCCTGCTCTGTAAACTAGGGCGGGATCAGTGATGGAGATACGCATGCACGATTCATTTGCAGTCTCTTCGCTGAACACCTGTCAGTGCTTTGGGATGGGGAGGCGCTCACACCAGCACTCACCGCTGGTTGAGGACAGTAACTTCAGAATGATATGCACTTTACATCTAATAACACCTGAAAAGTATCCATTAACACCAGAAAAGTCTGCATTAACTCCAAAAAAAAGTCTCCAATAACTCCAAAAAAAGTCTTCTTTAACACCAGAAAAGTCTCCAGTATTACCAGAAAAATCTCCAAAATAACAGAAGTCTCCATTAACACCAGAAAGGTCTCCATTAACACTAGAAAAGTCTCTGAAACACTAGAAAAGTCTCTAAAGCACCAGAAAAGTCTCCAAAACACCGGAAAAGTCTGTAATGACACCATAGCAGTCTCCAAAATACCAGAAAGGTCTCCATTAAAAACAGAAAAGTCTCAGGAATACTAGAAAAGTCTCCAATAACACCAGAAATGTCTCTAATGACACCAGAAAGGTGTCCAATAACACCAGAAAAGTCTCCAATTCCAGAAAGGTTTCTGAAATAACAGAAAAGTCTCCATTAACACCAGAAAAAGTTGCTCGATTTGTCACTCGTCACCAGAAGCAACACTGGTTCTGGTCCCTGTAGAGTTCCTCATCCGTTTGTGTTCGAGGGGCAGGTCAAAAGGACAGGTGAGCTTCCTGAAGATTTGTCAACAAAAAAAAAAACTATGACCCCCCTCTGGGAGTGGTTTTATTTGATTTTTTAAATTTTATTTTATAATCATGTTTGAAGTCTACTGTAGCTGTTTCTGTGAGTTCATGGTGAAACTGTTTTTGGTAGTCTGGGTGGTCCGCTGAATGATCGGTCCGGATTTCATGAAGCAGGTGGAAAACTGCGAAGGCTGAGGAAGCTGAACTCCGACATTTTCAACTGAAACAGTTCCAACAGGATACTGGGAATGTGAAAGACAGAGAGGGAAGAGCTGGAAATATTCCAGTTCTCCAACACAAAAACCTCATTTCAGAAAAATGTAGGAACACAACACAGTCCTCACATTGTACGGTGGGACAGTATCTATCTCACTCACTCATTCACTCTCTCACACACAGACACACACACACAGCATCAAGTATGAACTGTTCTAAATAACTTGCTATGGTTGTTTTTGATCATTCAATTTTTTTTCTTTAAGTTAGACAGATGTTTTATATATTCTGTAAAGAATATCTTTTCAGTCCCACATCTTTGGCTCTCGTTTCACTTATAAAATTCTTCATTTTAAAGACTTAAGAACATTCCTCTTTGCAGCTATTCTTACAGATGCTGACATAATTTATGGTTAAATTCTGAATCTTTTTGTTGCTGTTGTGTTGATTTGAAAACTCAACCTTAAAGCTAATGTGACTGTAAAGACCATTGTTTATTTTAACATGTGTTCAGCAGTGTCATTGGTGCATGAGTTGTGCAAAGTTTCACAAAAATCAGATGAATGTCCTCAGACTTTTGTCTTGTTGTCTTGTTGTCTTGTCTTGTTTTCAGATTTATTTAGGGTATTTTTTTAATGGTAGGAATATTAGGAACAGTTTGGATTGACTCGGGATTCTCCAGGGAATAAGAAGAGAAGAGGAAAAAGGAAATTAAATTTTATCTACGTGGTTCACGAAATGTGACGCATACTGGTGCATCTACTTTTACAGAAACTCTAATAAGCCTTAAAAAACCAACGGGATTCCAGTTCAAACCCTTTAATGGATCTTTTAATCTGCTGCTCTTTAAGACGTCTCATCATGATGATTAAAGTTTACAAGAGGACGTCTGTTTCAGACAGAACTGTGAACATCTTACAAACGCAGGTGTTTATTAGAAAAAAACATTTACAACAACAGTTGTTTAAGGAAAACCAGATCTTAAATTAAAACCTGATGTTGGGCCAATTCTGGTCCCAGGTTCTGTTCATGTCAGTAAACCCCCCACCCCCCCGGTTCACATGTTTTGGATCATCAATGACGATGAGTGACATCTGTGTTTGTGTTTGTGCTGCCTTCAGGTTTGTGTCCTGACTGGGAAACATGGGACCCCAACCAGCCAGTGGAGAACGCCCGGGAGGCCATGCAGCAGGCCGACGACTGGCTGGGAGTGCCGCAGGTAGCGCCCTGTCTCAGGATGAATGTGCTGCTTAACGTAACTTCACGTAACTTCATGTAATACACGAGGTTTCATGTGAGACCTCATGTGTTACAAAAAAAAAAAAAAACTTGGGTGTATGGTAGTGTATGTGTTCCAGAGCTGGTTCTAGACCAGATTATGGTTTATACCCCTACCACCCAAATATTTTCTCATCAGACAACTATCTGATTTGTTCAACATAACATACATTATGTAGCTGTAATTATGCATTAGTAAAATAATACAATTATATAGTTCACGCGTGTCAAACTGAAGGCCACTTCATCTCATCTGGTCCTTGAAAGCATTTAAAGACCAAAAATAAACTTTAACTAGAACATTTCTGAGGAATCATTTGATTCAGTTCGGACATCAGAAAGTGGAACAACTGAGGTGGAGAAGCTGGTTTATGTCAGAAAGTCAGGATTTAGGAAATGATTGAAAAAGATTTTATTTCTAAAAGTTGATCATTTTTGTCAAAACTTCAACTTCAAAAATTGTTATTGTATTATTATTGTTATTGTTATTTTAAAATTATTTTAATGTGGATGTAGGACTAAATTTGTAATTCTATTACATTTGTAAATTTATGTCAAAATGTTGCAAAAACATTTTTTCCCCCAATAAAACAGTATTTTAGATTGAAATTTCGTAACATTTTGTCAATTTTTGTAACATTTTGTGATTGTAAAAAAAAGTCTTGATAAAAGAAATAACTGTCTCTAATTAATTAAAATAATATAATTAATTAATTATAGAAAGCACAACATACCCGAGGAAGTGGTTGTTATGTTCTGTATTTGATCATTTTTATTTTGTTTTTGAAGGCAGAGCACCAGGAAAGGATGACAGTAGGGGTTGAAAACTATTACCATCAAATATTTTTATTCATGTTGTTTTTTTGTTGTTGTTTTTTTAATGTCTCTCAGCAGCGCCCCTAAATAAATATTTTATTGGAAAAATGACAAACACAACAATATCATGACTTTTTGTCGTTAAAAAGGTGAATTGTAGTGATAAAAATCTCAAACTTTGCAACAATCATTACTTTTTATTGTATAAATGAGACTCTTGTCCTAAAATCAAAAAATTTTCTTGTTACAAAAATAGTGAATGAAAGAAATTGTCACAAAATTGTGAATTTTGAAAGATTAAAATGTTTTATTGTAAATCATGACATTCTTCCATGGAATCACAAATTAAAAAAAAAAAAAAGTTCATTCAATTTTTTTTGTAATTGCACTTCTCATCCTAAAATTATAAACCTTTGCTGTGAAGAAACAACATTTAAATGACAAATTCAATTAACTGAAATCTTTTTAAATCACTTTTTCTTTCCAATGACTTTTTCTATTAAAAAAATAATAATAATTGTAAAATTACACATTTTGGAGGATCAAGGTTATTTGCAAAAAAAAATGGCTTTTAACTTAAAATGATTTTTTTTTGTTTCATTAAAAAGCTAATCTTACAAAATTGACTTTTTAAAGAAATTTACAATTTTTTGTTTAAACATTGTGACTTTTGTGGAAATGGACATTTTTATTGTGCTAAAATCCGTCCATCCATCAATCCAACATCTATACCCATTAATTCCTATGCAGGATCACAGAGTTTGTGTAAATCACAAATAAAAAAATTTTAAAAAGTGAAGTTTTTAAGGTCAATTAATTTCTTTTGTCATAAAATCCTAACTTTTAGGGTTAGGGTTAATGTTTATTCGTTTTTCACATAAAATTACGACCCTTGAATTTGACTCCTCATATTTCACAATAAAAGCTCCTACCAGCAGGAAGAATTCAATGCAGTTACATTCAGAAGGGATTTAATTTGATAACGTACAGGAAAATTATTAAGTTGATTGTTTGTGTCTTCACTAATTCTTTTGTGCAACTTCCTGCTACCTGGTTGAATTTATGTTACATCAAGTTCAGTAAAACACTGTTGTGAGATTTATCAGGTAAATGAGAAATTGTTTCTAAACTTACTTCCTAGAAAGACAAAAGTATTTGTTGTCTAATGAAACAGAAGATGAAGCGAAACCAGAAAAGAGAGATTGAATAAGAAATCATTTTTCTTGGTCCCTGATGCTCTTACTTTGAAATTTAAATGCCTCCCTGTAAATGAACATGCTCTGGAGGATGAGCAGCTGGTTCACATTTCTCGGATGTCTTCCTTCATTATTCGTCTGATTAAAGGCAGATTGTCTAATGAGATGAAGCGACTCCCTTTGATCTCTCTCCAGTTTCTCTTCCCTGAAGGATTGTGGATCAGGTTCTGAAATCAGCTCCTCGTGTTTGTTACAAATTGGCTTTCACAAGGTCATCTGCTGTTGTTTCTGGCACCAACTCCACGTTTCCTGCAGGTTTTTTTGTTCCTGCAATTTGATGCACCGGCGTGCAGTTGAAATGTTGTTCTTCCCATCCAGGTGATTGCTCCGGAGGAGATCGTCGACCCCAATGTAGACGAGCACTCTGTCATGACGTATCTGTCTCAGTTCCCCAAAGCCAAGCTGAAGCCTGGAGCACCGCTGAGAGCCAAGACCCTACACCCAAAGAGGGCCAAAGCCTACGGGCCAGGTGAGGAACATTCAGGACTCAAATGAAAAGAATCTCAGATCGTAGACTGTTTTTGGTTCTCATCTGGTATTTTTCTGCACTTTTGGTGCAGTTATGGATTTAGCAGGAACTGTGAGAGCCAAGCGTGGGCCAAAGTACCAATGAAAAACAGATTCAGTCAGTGCTCACTTTCTAAATAATAATTCCATATTTTTGTTCAGAGTTTTTAGGTGTAGTTAAGTGCTATTTTGGTGGATAAAAGAAACTCAAACAAGTATGCAACATCATCTCAGAGTGTTTAGACAATCATCAGTCAATAATTAGACCTATTTTGAACCAGTACACATGTAAAAAGCATAAAATGAATTGTGGTGTTTCTCACGGTTCAGTTTCAGGCCCAAAATTTACTTTTACATTTAATACAATCAGGAGGCTTCAGCGTCTGCAGTTACGCTGATGACAAACAGCTTTATATTGCAAAAACATGTATAATTGTGTTTTAGATATCAACCTTTAGATGGTAAAATGTTTTCTTGGTGTTTTTGATTATTATAATGCTCTCCTTTGTGGTCTCTCCAACAAAAATATTATTATTTATTATAATATTATTATTTATTTAAGGTTACTTTAGATCTGAGCAGATCGTATGCTGACTAAAACCAGAAAGAGATCTCATGTTACAACAGTTTTAAAGTCCCTGTACTGGCTGCCTGCTTCCTTGAGGATTGATTTTAAGATCATTTCTCTAGCTTATAAAACTCTCAAAGGTTTCTGTCTTTGTTATTTGTCAGAGTTGATTGCGTTTTATGAACCTCATCAGACTCTTGGGTTTTCAGGCAACAGATTTCTAATTATAACCACAGTGAGAACAAAAACATGTGGTAAAGCCTCCTTTGACTTTTATTGCCCTGTAATTCTACCAGCAGACCTGAGGGCAGCTGAGTGTGTCACACCTTTTAATTTTAGGTTTTAGATAAACCTTTATGGCTTTAACTTGTGATTTAAACAAAGCTTTATTTGGTTAAGTTTTATCATAATTTTTTTCATATATATTTATATTATTTTAACTTTTCAACTTATAATGCAAATATTTAAATGTATTTGTTTGTCTGTTTATCTATTTATTTATTTACAACCCACAGGTGTTTTTAAATTAATTTTTTCATTATGTGTTTTTTGTATTTTAATTGTCATTCTTTGATATTTCCTCTTAAACTATGGCACTGAAGCTGGAAAACATCTCTGTTCTCGAATCTACCATAGGGAAGTCATTGAACGGGTGGGTTGTTCATGGAATCACGACCAAAGAAACTAAAACTTTCCAGAGACTGACTGACTATTCAAATGTATATGTCAGTGGAGTACCATCCATCCATCCATTATCTCTACCTGCTATGTCCTGTTCAGGGTCACGGGGTCTGCTGGAGCCTATCCCAGCTTACTTCGGGCGAAAGGCAGGGGTCCACCCTGGACAGGTCGCCAGTCCATCGCAGGGCCACATACATACAACCATTCACACTCTCATTCACACCTAAGGGCAATTTATGAACACCAATTAACCTATCAAGCATGTGTTTGGACTGTGGGAGGAAACACGGGGAGAACATTCAAACTCCACACATCGCCACACACGCCAGTCCATCGTAGACAACGGAAATGACGTAAAATACTCAACCCAAATTTGGACTGGGTCGGGTTCGGACAGAACATGCACAAGCTCGGATTTTGGGCCCGATCTGAACTCTAAATTCTGTGCCTTGGCCATAGCTGTAGAAAGTTGCTCTGTCCATTTTCCGAAGCCGGCAAAGTCTCTTTTGAGTGGCAGTAAAGGCAGCCAATCAGTGTCAAGTGTACTGAGGTTGCCAGTTAAGCCCAAAAAGATGCCAAATAGGTGCAAAACCAAGTGTTTAAAACCCGCCATCTAACATAGCTTTCTGAGACACGTTTTTAGGAAACTTCTGAGGCATTACAGACAAAACCAAAGTTTTGATATCTCTATATCACATCACAGAACAAGGATAAATACCCTGTTCACCTTTAAGGAAAGCACTAGTCTTTCTAAGATACATAAAACAGAATATCTTCATCTCCCAATTGGATTTCTACTTACATTTGAGATTTTCCATTAGGCTTTTTCACACACACACCAAGCACAAGTCTCTTTTAGCACCAGCAGATTATTACAGACAGCATAATTTATATTTATGTATATAAGTTCTTACTGTTTTGCCCATGAGAAACACGCTCATTCAAACCCTTATCTGTCTCATGCACAGAGGCACACGTTAGCAAACAAACATGCACTCAGTCCTCAGAGACGTAGCAGAAAGACTTCCAGATGTGATGGCAGTTCATCAGAGTGAAATGTGACTTTTCATTCACGATGACTGACTTGTAATTCACAGCTGTTCTCAGGATGTTTTATGTTTTATTTCCATTTCAGAATGGAGGGTGACCCAGACTAAATGAGCAGGTACACATCTACCAGTATTGATATGACATGATTCAGATGATCTGTTGAAATCTGGAAGAGCCTGGAAATCTAGACGCAAATTTTAATTTACATCTATATTTCAGCAGGTCCATCTATTGGAACTCATTAATTATGTCCAAAATGGCTCATTAGTGCTATTTTCAGACCATACCTAGATGTGGGTCTGATCCGTCAAGACAAATGTTCAAGGTGACAACTGGACGAGCTTTGTGTTGGTGTATTAGCAGTCGCAGAGATGCTGTTCACGACAAATCAGAGTAGGACATTTTAAGTACCCTCCCTTGTATGGCAGATGGATTAATTGATCAATAATAATATTTGTAATATCAAAACTATGAAAAAAATCCAGCTGGTTGGAACAGTCAGCCTCTTCTTCCATTCCTTGATGGGTTTCAGGTGTGACAAATGTCTCCAAAGCATCAGAATAAAGCATACTCACTGAGGGGGGAAAGCAAAAGTGCAATGATCAGTGTCCAAAATCAGTGTCAAAACCTTTGCTACAAGCAAAGACACACGTCAAAGGCTGAAATAAAAGGGCTAAACATCTATGCTGCTCCAGCCCTTAAGAAATCTCTAGGCATACTGAAGCTGTGGAGATCCAGAGCATCTGACCAACAGAGCAACAGTCACCAAGCACTGTCCCACATTAAGTCTGACATCCCTCCACAATGAGTGCTAAGTTAAGTTGTTCACAGCTTTAGAAGCCTACACAGTCATGATATATCACATTCGTCTCCATAATAATAATAAAAATAATAATGAACTTGTGTAACACATTACAATTCAGAGCCACTGACATTCCAATATACTGTAACTAGCTGTCTCAAGTGGCATTTACTTCAATCTTTGAAATATAAATTTAAAAAAATCTGAGCTTAGGCTTCTCTTAAGATCTTAAGCTGATCAATAGATAAACAAGAACTCCTCCTACATGGTGGCAGCCATCTGTGTCCTGTGGGACCAGCACCCTTAGAGTTCTGAGGTCCTTTACAATGAGACGAGCTGCCGTCAGTGACAGACATAGATTAATAACCTGATGAAAAGAAGCTCTTTGCTTTGTTATCATGCCTTTTATTTTTAGTTGTACACATATGCACACACAACCAGACATACACACACTTCTATATACTGTAAGCACACACCTACACACAAGATGCCTTGGTTGCTGCCACTGCAACCCCCAGGGGACCCATGCAGGACAGCACAATGTAGATTGTATTCCCTGCCATTGTCTCTGCCCATTTTTCTTCTGCTCACGAGAAGATACACACACACACAAACACACACAGAAAGATGCACTACTGCTGAAGAAAAGCAAACAGCATTGTTATCATTCCACTTGTTGGAGGCTGCACTGTCAGCAGATTTTCTTTTTAAATTCATTTATTTATTTTAACATGCTGTGTGAAAACAAAACAAGAAGAGAAAGTAAAGGACGATTTAGGTGTGTGTGTATGTGTGTATGAGAGAGAGAGTGTGTTCAGTGGCCTCTCTGTCACAACACCGTGTACTCATAACCCAATCCAGAATAAAAACGTTAAAAGAAAGATTTCATTTTTTTAAGAAAAAAAATGCCATGCCATTAAAATAGAAAGCATTTACACTTCATGTCAAAGATATTGGAAAAAGTTGATATCTTCAAACAAAGAAATTGTTACATTTAACGGTAACCACGGTGATGACGTTGCCCAGGATGAAATGGTGAAATAGAGTTTGACACCTCTGCTAAACCAGTTTTCAACATAATAATGTACAGAATTTGTAGAGAATGTAAATGAATTCAGCAGAGCAAGATCTTTCTACTTTTTTTAGTCCATTTATCCTTTAAGCAGCATGGAGCCTTTAAATGCATAACATTCTCAAGAAATGACTATAGAGTATTATGAGGATGGAGAATGAAAAAGAAACAACCTAAAAGGTTCAAATGTGGGGCTGCAGCTATGCATCATCTGTGTAAATATGTCGACTTGTGCAGAATGGGTCGATGTGTGGTAAACGCACACACACACACACACACACACACACACACACACACACACACAACGCCCTGACAATGGTGAGTAGAAGTGGCATAGATGCGTTGGATGAAATTCCAACCTCCAAGAACCGGATTCTGGCATCATGTAGTAAAGTGATGAGGGGAGAATAACCCATAATGTGCATGTATGGACCGTCACCAAAGTACGGGGCACACAACAGGACAATAGAGGCATTGAATTGTCCACACTGATTGTTCCTCAGACTTCTAATTCACATATTAAAAGTATGTCCTGAAATTAGGGATGTCCTGATCCGATCACGTTTTTCAAATGATCAGAATCGTGTTGAAATGATCAGATTTAACCTTAAAAACAAAAACAAAACAAAAACATGATCATATAAGGCCCAGACTCCACAAAGCCGTGTCCAGTCACTTTTTTGGACGGACATGACTCAACAATTACAGAGGACTAGACGAAGCCACTGATGCTGCAGAGAAATCAGTAATTACTTCAACCCTTAGATGGCACACTACTGAAAAAAAGTGTATACAGCTCTTAACCAGAAAAGAAAACGTGGAGCACGCGTAGAATCCTACGCGGTATAAACGAAACAAACATGTACATTTAAACTCCGCACTCCCTGTACGCGGTGTGTCGCGGAGCTCCAGCAGAGGCTGCCCGGAGACTGACCACCTGGAAGGACTTTGATATGGGATGGGGCTCACGGAGCAACCGCTGCTTAAGGAGGACAGTAGAGCGACACGTGCTTTCACGTTAGTCTCCAGTAACACAGAACACAATACAGAAAAAGACGATAAATCAGTCACTAGTCAGTTTTGACAAAAAAAAAGTCGCCAAGAGGATTTGGAAACACTGACTGGACTTCCATGTTTCTGTATTGACCAGGCCAACTCCACATTTCTGACCAATCACACAATATGTGTCTTAAGGCCTGCAAGAAAAAAGTTCTCCCAAGGCGATGCTAAGATTTAATCAAATGGCTTAAATGTTTTTGTACAGATTCCACATTCGCATCTCTTTCTCTTAGGGTAGGGCCCCCTTCTGTTTTTCGCAAATCTTTTTTATACTTTTAAAGTGCTGGGTCCTCCTTTTGTTTAAGTAAAGCAATGAACAGGAACAGACTCAAAACTTTGACAGGTTTAGGTGTCTTTCCCAGCATTTGGCCTCATCATCACACACCCATAAAAAACAAAAACTCCTCCTTTTTGACTATAAGAACTCAGAAAATCATTGCTCTCCCTTCATTCTCTGGCCTGCCTTGGTGGTGTCAGACGAATGAACCTTCAGACAAAAATATTATGCATTATATTAATAAAGCTTGAGTTGACATGTAATTCTGTTCTCTGATTCTTTCTCTGGAGCAGCAAATTTAAAAAAAAAAGAATATGGTATCTAACAGCGATGTGTCGAGAACAAGCTGCGAGAACTCCCAAACCAGAGCTGCAGGAACAAAATTACGTCATTTTGGTCCTGCAGCCTCGAGAACAAGAACAAATTTCTTGCGTCGTGTGGAGTATGTATCAGTCGAGCTCAATATAGAGGTGCTGCAGCACTGATAAGCTGCAAAGAGATTTTATTTTGTTTACCTGGTTTGAATCAATGCTAACAAACCTTGTGATAAAAGAGGTATATAAAAAGGTATCATGTTGGATACTGCCATATAAATAATAATAAAAAAAAAATACTTAAAGGACAACTTGGATTTTTTTCTTATATTATTAATGCATTGCTGAAGTATCAGATCTGGAATCAGCGGACTCGGACAAATAAAGTCAGATTTATGGAGATTCTGCATAAACCAAATAATTCCCTAAGACACTTTTGCTTTGTAAAATGTTTTATTTATTTATTTTTCCCATTTAAAAGTAATAAATTATGAGAATGGTAAATGTATTATCATTTGTTAACAGAAAGATGAATTGAAAAAAAAAATCATTTGATGAATTGATAAGAAAATAATCATTATTGACATCCCTACTCACGTGTG
The DNA here is from genome assembly GCA_037176975.1 of Arrhamphus sclerolepis. Classification (NCBI taxonomy): domain Eukaryota; kingdom Metazoa; phylum Chordata; class Actinopteri; order Beloniformes; family Hemiramphidae; genus Arrhamphus; species Arrhamphus sclerolepis. Next base: position 530 of record JBAMYA010058615.1, on the reverse strand, counting down.
AAAAAAACAAAAAAAAGATGGAGTTTCTGTTTTAAAAAATGCCTCAGCCATTAATTTGGTGTGGGTTAAACCACTGGGGGATGCTGGGAAATCAATGCAGGCTGATTACTACTTTTATGGAACTCCAGAAAACAGACTCTCACCCTACCTTTGGTCTTGGATCTGCAGACATTTCTTTTTGTCTCTCTGTCACTCACAATCCTGCTTTGGTCAGTTTACTGGAAAATACTCGACTGCAGCAGCTAAATTCAAGGCAGAGAGCAGTGTTACACTTTTCAAATCTTGATTGCAGTAAAAACAGGGCATCTAATGCCTACATACAAACAAATGCACAGATGCGCAGATGACAAATTTCTGCACTTGGCTGACACTCGACAGCAAGATTGTTGTAAAAATTGTGTAAAAGGTAGAAGCAAAGACTGGTGGTGCAGCATGCACAGAGATGAAAAAGTGCTATCATGCTTTAATCATCTTAGAATACTGATTTAGGTAAGGATATTAATTTGTTTCTGTCTTGTAAAATGATCTTA